>JAECUM010004042.1:0-113219 GCA_016617855.1 Megalonaias nervosa | reverse complement strand
TATATATATATATATAGTTACGTACAGACTCGTACAAAAGTAACAAAAGAAAAGAGTGAAGTCAACAAGCTTTGTAAACTTAACAAAATAATTTATTTCCATAGAAAACAAAGAAGAAATATAAAATAGGACTTACGTTTTGTGAATATAATCCAAAAATTGATCCTAGAATTGAAAAATATAAGTCCTATCACTAAACAGTTCTAATTGAATCCAAGTTCGAATCTCGATGAAGTTCCAATATGGAAGGCGATGACGTCCTCTATAACCAGTTTGTGTTGATGTGTCAACAGTTCCTTGTTGAGTCACCAAGAATATAATGTTCCAGTTTAGAATTCCAGAATAAATTTCCACTAAATGTCTTTGTCCAAGAATTTTTATAAAGAAGACGAGTATTTTCCAGGGTGAATAAATTATTTTAAATAAAAAAACTAAAATCAAATGACAACAACAGAAATACCTTTCAGCCTGAAAGTATATTTTACGACTGACTCAAAAACACAGATTGAGAATTAAACCCCTACTAAGAACGCATTTCAAACTCGCGTGATGGGTCACGTGGTCACCCACTACAAGTCAATTAGCACGTAGGCAAGAATAGCCCTATCTAAGAATCAGATTCCCATACTAGAAATGAATTTAAAAATAAAACTATTTACAACAGAGCTAACACGTAGGCTGAACATGACCTTGGTAATAACCAATCATTTTCACTCAATGTTTACAAAATCGGAACCAAGGTCAAGACCTAGGTCAGCTAAAAATATAACTGAGCAATAGACAGCGTGTTTATCAGGTCAAAACAGAAAACTGAATTTTCCGAAAAAAAGTCAAATCCAGTGAATAAAGTTATCATTGCAATAACTTAATGAAATAAAATAAAATAAAAGAGAATTTAAAACTAACACGCAAGCAATTAAATTACATATACGTAACACTTTCCCCCATAAAGAAAAAGAAAGATTAATTTAATAAAGCTTTCTTTTCACCATACGTTAATAATACATGAGGGTAAAACAAAATTACATAAGAAGAACTCTTATGAATTATACAAAGTGCATATGAAATAATATTTCTATACACGGGAAAGTGCATCTGCAATTAAATTATCTTTTCCCTTGAGGTGTCTGATGTCAAGATTATATTCTTGTAAAAACAAACTCCACCTTAATAATCTTTGATTTTTATTTTTCATCTTGTCGTTGAAAGTAAGGGGGTTGTGATCACGAACACAACAACCAGAGAAGGAGCTGAACTAATGTAAACTTCAAAATGCTGTAATGCCAATATCAAAGCCAAACATTCCTTCTCGATTGTTGAGTAATTGCTTTGGTGCTTATTTAATTTCTTAGAGAAATAACACACTGGGTGATCAACGCCATTTCTATCTTCTTGAATCAATACTGCTCCAACCCCAACATCACTTGCATCAACATATAATTTAAAAGATCGATTGAAATTTGGAGCTGTAAGAACCGGCGCACCTTTGAGTATGCCTTTTAACCTATCAAAAGCCTCCTGACAATTTTCAGTCCTAAGAAACTTGTTTTTCTTACTCAACAAGTTTTTCAGGGGTTCAGCAATATTAGAAAAATTGGAACAAAATTTCCGATAATAACCAGCCATGCCCAAATATCGCATCAGTTGCTTTTTACTGACAGGCACAGGGAATTCAGAGATAGCCTTGACCTTAGCATCTATAGGTTTAACATGTCCATGTCCCACAATGTGTCCTAGAAAAGTTACACAAGCACGGCAAAATTCACTTTTAGATAACTTGATTGTCAAATTTGCATCAGTGAGTCTGTCGAAGAACTTCCGAATCGTGGCTAGATGTTCCTTCCAGGTGTCGTTGTAGATGATGACATCATCAATGTAAGCATCACAATTATCTAGACCAGAGGAAATCATATTCATCAAACGTTGAAAAGTACTTGGGGGAACCCTTCATCCCGAACGGCATTACTTTGTATTGATAGAGTCCATCTGGAGTCACAAATGCCGAAATTTCCTTTGCTCTTTCCGTCAGTGGAATTTGCCAAAATCCTTTCAGAAGGTCAAATTTGGTGATGTTCTAATTTTATCAATGCAGTCATCGATTCTTGGTAACGGAAATGAATCTGTTTTTGTCACACTGTTCACCTTCCTATAATCAGTGCACATACGGAAAGTTTTATCTGGTTTCGGAACAAATATACATGGTGAACTCAAGTCACTTTTACTAGGATCTATGAAATCGTTCTCCAGCAAATACTGAATTTCCTTTTTCAAGTATTCCTGTTTGAGAGGGTTCATCCTGTATGGGTGTTGTTTCACAGGTTTAGAATTCACAATTTCAACGTCATGAAAAATTTTGTTTGTCCTCGTAGAAACAACTGGAAATAAGCGCCCATATTCAAATAATAACTGTTTAAGTTCATTCTTTTCGTATTGTTGCAAATGTAAAAGTTTCTGGTCCAGATTTTTCATAATTTCCGAATTCCGAAGATTTGTTGCCCCAAAATTAATAGTGTTCGATTGAATTCCTTCACTTAAATCCTCAGTTTGTGGGACAGGTACAACTAAATTAACTGCATGATTCACCTGGCTATCTCTTTCAATATACTAGTACTCCATTAATTTATTTAGATCAGAGTAGTATTATTATAATTTAATTCATTCATTTTCTTCTTTACTTTGTAAGGGCCGTAATACCTAATCTGACGAAAATTTTGAAGAATGAGCAAGAGAGAATGAACTCTATTATAAGACTCAAAACTTCTCTCAATTAAAGTTCTGTGAAACCATAATTTCACTTTTGACTTGAATTACTGAGTGCCAAATTCAAGCATAACTAGCTGGAATATTCCAGACATAATATTTGACCCTTGACCAGAGTACAGATTTGGGAAGGCCAAGTTGAGTAAAGAAACTTTATCAAAGCTTTTACTATAGTTTTTGTTTTAATATTCCTCAAAAGAATTGCCTCTAGGAATCTTGTTGACGCACACATAATGGTCAACAAATATTGGTTACCTGACTTGGTCATAGGTAAGAGACCAACACAATCCACAATTTCCTGTCTGTAAGATTTTGGAACTACAATCTGATAGTTCACTGACCACTCATCATTAGCAGGTACCTCGGGAGGTCTCCATTTTCTCATAAGAATTCCATTTTTAATGAAATAACAGACAGGCACTTCAGTGGCTTTGGTTTCACTAATGGCCCTCTGAAACAAACAGGAGATCTCAGGATCTTTTTCCTGTTCGACGACAAGTGATCGTCGTTTATCACCCTGATTAGATAAAAGAGAATGAGTAGTTAAAAGAGGATCACTGTGATCAATACCTTTTGATTGATCCAAATTAGGAATGAAGTGACCTCATCAAAAGCCTGACCAATACATGTGTCAGCTAAAGGAATATTTTCCTTATCAAAATCATTCTCAAGAGCTTTCTTTGCCATAGCTCTGGTATCTGCCCAAGCTGGGTATAACTCAGGGTATTCTATTTCAATAGGATCAACTTTCTGATCCAAAGAAGGCTTGTCAGTTACAAGTGGATTAACCACAACCTTGTCTCCAGCTAGGTCGCTGCCTAGTAACAAATGAATGTCCTCAACGGGTGAAGTAGACACTATTCCGACTGTCACAGGTCCTGAAACTAAGTCTGATGACAAATTTACAGAATGGAGAGGAACATTAACAAAGCCACACTCTACTCCCTGAATGAGAACACTCTCATTGGAACAGGACCTCTCAGAAAAAGACAAAATACCTGATAATAAAAGACTCTGAGAAGCTCCTGTATCCCTTAAAATTTTAATAGGGACAGGATTGGGCAAATTACCCAAGAGTGATATAGAACCCTTCGACATGAATGGTTCATAATTCTCCATAATAAAATCAGACTGGGGTTTATTAGACCCAACAAATGTATTGCTTTCAATACATGACCGTGACCTTGACCCCTTAGAAATAAGAGCATTTGGGATAGGTCTATCTTGATTCTGATGCCTATATTTCAATTTGAAGCAATCAGAAATGACGTGTCCTTTTTTCTTGCAATAGGTACACGTAGGAATAGACAAGGATTTTGAATCAAGTTTATCAGAAGCTTGCTTTTTAGAAGTTGTGCCAGATTGAGTTTTAGAAGGGGTCGTATTAGGTTGAAATACCTTTCTACCAGTAGACTGCTGAGAGAATGATTTGCCTACAACAGGAACTTTATGAGTTAACGAATACTCATCAGCGGCAAGAGCAGTATTTTGCAAGGTTTCGATCTTATGCTCTTCAAGATGATTCTTAATGGCATTAGGAACACAGTTCTTGAACTCTTCAAGTAATACATATTGTTCGAGACTTTCACAATCATGTTCAACTTTTTTTGGCTAAGCACCATCTCTTAAATAACTGCTCTTTTTCTCTTGCAAATTCAACATAAGTTTGTCCAGCTTCTTTTTTATAGTTTCTGAATTTTTGCCGATAAGCCTCAGGGACTAACGGATAATCCCTTAAGATGCACTCCTTAACCATATCATGGTCAGAACTTTGCTGTACTGACAGGGATACATTGATATCTCGGGCCTTGCCAAAAAGTACACATTGCAATAATTGAGTCCAATGCTCCCTTGGCCATTTCAAATTTTCGGTAACGTTTTCAAAATAAATAAAATATTTGTCTACTTCTTTTTCTCTAAAAGGGGGCACTAACCTAATCTTTCTTGTAATGTCAAAACTTGAATTTGTATGTAAAGTGGGATCGTGCTTTTCACTTGCCAGCTGAAATTCTTTCATTTTAATTTGAAATTCCCTTTCATCCTTCTCGTTTTCAAATTGTAACTGTCTCCTCTCTCTCTCTCTCTCTCTCTCTCTCTCTCTCTCTCTCTCTCTCTCTCTCTCTCTCTCTCTCTCTCTCTCTCTCTCTCCTCTTTCTCAAATTTTAATTATCTTTATCCCTCTCCTGTCTCTTTCTCCTCTTTTAAAAATTGTAATTTCATTTGTTTATCATTCTCTCTTTCCTGTCTCTCTTTCTTCATTTCTTCAAATTGTAATTGCAATTGCTTCTCTTCTAATTGCAACTGCAATTGTTTCTCTCTTTCCTCTTTCTGAAGCTCGAGCTTCCTTAACTCTAATTCCATCTTGTATTTCATTTTTAATTCCATTACTTTTATGTCAGAGTCTGATCCAGACTTACTGACCAAAGCCAAAACACTTTTATCAAAAACATTCTTCTCTACCAAATAGTGAATCAAAATGTTTTTAATTTCTTGTTTCGTTAAGGAAGATTTTGCCTCAGAAAGATCGTATTTTCTGGCAGGTTCGAGCAACTCATCTTTTTCAGACTATCCAACTGCTCCTGAGTAGGACTAGAAAGAAAAATCTCCACTTTTGATGACACTGTGAAAAAAGCCTGTTGTTTTCACTAAAGATTTCAATTAAAATGTAAAATAATACTTGGGATTTAAAACTAGGGGAATTTAAAAAAAAAAAATTCTGAAATATTTTAGCCAAATTTCATATATCCCAAGGAGGAGCAACCCCAATTTTCTCTTGTTACGTGTAGGCTCCTACAAAAGTAACAAAAAAAGAGTGAAGCCAACAAGCTTTGTAAATTTAACAAAAATGATTTATTTACCTAAAAAACAACATAAAAATATGAAATAGGACTTGCGGTTTGTGAATATAATCCAAAAATTAATCCTAAAGTTGAAAAATATAAGTCCTATCATTAAACAGTTCTAATTGAATCCAGGTTCGAATCTCGATTAACATTCTTCTCAACCAAATATTGATTCAAAATATTTTAATTTCTTGTTTCTTTAAGGAAGGTTTTGCTTCAGAAAGATCATACTTTCTTGCCAGTTCAGGGAACTCATCTTTTTCAGACTATCCAACTGCTCCTGAGTAGGACTAGAAAGAAAAGTCTCCTCGTTTAATGATATTGTGAATGAAAGTCTGTTGTTTTCACTAAAGATTTCAAACAAAATGTAAAATAGTACTTGGGATTTAAAAACTAGGGGAATATAAATTTCAAAAAACAATTTTCTGAAATATTTAGCCAAAATTCATATATCCCAAAGACTAGGCCCCAATTTTCTCTTGTTACGTGTAGTCTCGTACAATAATAACAAGAGAAAAGAGTGAAGCCAACAAGCTTTGTATATTTTAACAAAATAATTTATTTCCCTAGAAAACATTGTAAAAATTGAAAATAGGACTTACGGTTTGTGAATATAATCCAAAATTTAATCCTAAGATTGAAAAATATAAGTCCTATCTCTAAACAGTTCTAATTGAATCTAGGTTCGAATCTCGATGAAATTCCAAGATGGAGGCGATGACGTCAGATGATGTCTGTACTGATGGTAACAGATCCTCGTTGAATCACAGCTTATAATGTTTCCGTTAAACTCCAGAATAAATTTCAACTGAATTTCTTTGACCCAGAACTTTTATAAATATAACGCACTTGTTTAGTTTTCTAGAGAATAAATTGTTAAATTCCCAAAAATAGATGAACTTCAAAACAATCTGGCATCAACAATATAAAACACCTTGTATCTTCAAGGTGTTAAGAATACGACTGGCTGGAAAGCTCTCGGAATGAGTATTAAACTCAACTAAAACGTCATTTCAATCCCGCAAGATGGGTCACGTGGTCTTTTAACATTTGAACAGCGCAATAAAAAGAATGAAAGTTAGCACGTAGGCAAGAACAGCCCTATCTAAGAACCAAATTCTCATACGGAAAATATATAAAAAAAAGAAAGACTGTTTACAGTTCAGCTAACATGCGGGCCGAAATGACCTTGGCAATAGCCAATCGTCTTCACTCGATGTTTACAAAATCTATGAGCCAGAGTGAGCTAAAATAGTGCTAATGTTATATATATATATAAGGAGAAAGGGGTGAAGGCGGTCACTGGCGCCTTAAAACCAGTCGCTTCGGGTAGATGGGGCTCGTAAACCTTGGATGGTTGCTCATCTAGGAGAAGGAAAACTCTGATCCCAAACCTCCGCTGCCTTGCGGCTATACCCACTCACGGGAAAGGCTAAGGGAATAAACCCCAACAGAGAATCCGAAGACGGAGTCCCTAAGGCGGTCTGACATTGACTCCAATGTCATTCCGGCAACTCCTGCGATGCTGTTGGTGCCAAGTTGTATCGGCATTTGTCGTTCCCTTGGGAACACCAGCTGCGTGGAGAGGGGGGATCTGCTGCATGGGCAACAGCTGATTCTCCATACTACCCTGCCCAGACTTTGTAGCTCCACTGGAGAGGACACTCCAGCGTGGTAGTAAGGCGCCGGCACAACACGGGAAGCAGCAGTTTACCGGTTATAAGCAATAGCTCGATTGGCGTAGAGCTTGGCGCCAGGGGTTGCTTCCGACGGTGGGAGCTACCGCCCGCCTCAAGCTGGGCAGCCCCCAGACAGTAAGGTGCTGTCCCGCCATGGCCTGCCTGCTTCACTGGGTGCATGGAGCTTAGGGAACTATCTCGACAAGCAGGCTACAAACTCCGCACCAGGCAAGACTCAAAGAAGAGAAAAGAAGACTCCAGCTCTTCGTTTTGCAAGCTGGAACGTCAGGACCATGTGTCCTGGACTTACCGATGACCTGCAGCAGATTGACGACGCACGTAAGACTGCCGTAATTGACAGGGAACTCTCCCGACTGAACGTCGACATTGCCTGCCTTCAGGAGACCAGACTGGCTGACAGCGGCACCATGAGGGAAACCAACTACACCTTCTTTTGGCAAGGAAAGTCCTCCGATGAACCTAGGCAGTATGGTGTCGGCTTCGCTGTAAAGAACAAGCTCGTCGCCTTCATTGAGCCTCCATCATCAGGCACTGAGAGGATCCTTGCCCTCCGGCTGTCAACATCCTCAGGCCCAGTCAACATCTTCAGCGTGTACGCCCCAACCCTCTGCTCCACCCTAGAGGAGAAAGAACAGTTCTACGAGGCTCTGGATCAAGCAATATCCAGTATCCCCAACAATGAAGGCCTCTACCTACTAGGAGACTTCAATGCTAGAGTGGGAGCTGACCACGAGGCCTGGCCCACCTGTCTCGGCTCTCATGGAAGGGGCAAGATCAATGAGAACGGTCAGCGACTGCTGGAGATGTGCTGTTCCCACAGCCTATGCGTGACCAACACCTACTTCAAATGCAAGGAAATCCACCAGGTGTCATGGAGGCACCCACGTTCCCGCCACTGGCACCAGCTAGACCTCGTCATCACAAGGCGTGCGGAAATGGCCAGTGTCCTCCTCACCCGCAGCTACCACAGCGCCGACTGTGACACGGACCACTCCCTCGTGGCCAGCAAGGTGCGAATAATACCCAGGAAGCAGTACCACGCCAAGAAGAAGGGTCGCTCACGCATAAACACATGCTGTGCAAGCAAACCAGAGAAGACGCAGCAGTTCATCAGCAAGCTGCAGGAGGCTCTCACCAAAGAGACACCTGATGACACCATCGATTCCAAGTGGTCCCACCTCCGAGACGCTGTGTACAATTCAGCCATTACTGCCTATGGGAAGAAGGAGCGCAAAAATACCGACTGGTATGAGGCCAGCTGGGAGGCGATGGAGCCCGTGACTGAGGCGAAGAGGAAAGCCCTTCTGGCTTATAAGGCTGCGCCTAGCCCTGGTACACTGCAAGCCCTCAGGATTGCCAGGAACAATGCCTGGCAGACCGCCCGCCACTGCGCCAACACCTATTGGCTGAACCTCTGCACCAGCATACAAACAGCTGCCGACACTGGGGATGCAAGAGGCATGTACGAGTGTATCAAGAAGGCGACAGGTCCCCATCCTTCAAGACCGCCCCCCTCAAGTCCAAGACGGGCGTAGTCATCACAGACCAGGGGAAACAGCTGCAGCGCTGGGTTGAGCACTATCTTGAGCTGTATGCAACCCAAAACGTCGTCACCGATACTGCCCTGAACGCCATCCCAGACCTGCCAGTCATAGAGGAACTAGACACTCCGCCCTCCCTGGAAGAGCTAAGAAAAGCCGTCGACTGCCTCGCTTGTGGGAAGGCCCCTGGGAGCGACGGCATCCCACCTGAAGTCCTCAAGAACGGGAAACCAGCACTTGCAGACCCTAGCCTCCCGCATCTACCCATAATCCCAGTGTGGCTTCCGAGCCGGCCGGTCAACTGTAGACATGATCTTCTCACTACGCCAGCTGCAGGAGAAGTGTCATGAGCAGCAGATGCCCCTCTACATTGCCTTCATAGACCTGACAAAGGCGTTTGACCTGGTCAGCCGGAGCGGACTCTTCAGGCTCCTGGAGAAGATCGGTTGCCCCCCACGACTGCTCGCTGTCATCACATCGTTTCACCAGAACATGCAAAGCACAGTGTGCTTCAACGGCGCAACATCAGAGGCCTTCCCAGTCAGCAGTGGAGTGAAGCAGGGCTGTGTCCTTGCGCCGACCCTCTTTGCCATCTTCTTCTCCATGCTCCTCCAGTACGCCTTCAAGGACTGCAGCGAGGGAGTGTACATCCACACCAGGGCTAACGGCAAGCTGTTCAACATCGCTCGTCTCCGTGCAAAGACTAAAGTCACAGAGGTTCTCATCCGTGAATTGCTCTTCGCCGATGATGCAGCCTTGACATCACATACGGATGATGGACGTCAGCAGCTGGTATGTCGCCTCTCCCACGCCTGCAAAGAGTTCGGACTGACCATCAGTTTGAAGAAGACGAATATCATGGCGCAGGATGCAGACTCCCCTCCAACCATCACCATCGATGGGTACAACCTTGAAGTTGTTGAGAACTACACATACCTTGGGTCCACCATCTCCAGCTCACTCTCCATTGATGCTGAGGTGAACGGCAGGATTGCCAAGGCAGCAGCAGTTATGGCCAGACTGAACCAGAGGGTCTGGAACAACCCCAACCTCACTGAGAAGACCAAACTGCGCGTCTACCAAGCCTGCGTGCTCAGCACACTCCTCTACAGCAGCGAGGCATGGACCACCTACACGAGCCATGAAAGGACACTCAACAGCTTCCACTTGAGATGCCTGCGGCGCATTCTGCGCATCCAGTGGCAGGACAAAGTACCCAACACTGAGGTTCTGGAACGCGCCAGCATGAACAGCATGTTCACCATCCTCAGCGAGAGGCGCCTTCGCTGGCTTGGCCACGTCAAGAGAATGGATCCAGGCCGCATTCCCAAGGACCTGCTATACGGCGAGCTAACAGAGGGCACACGGCTGACTGGACGGCCACGTCTGCGTTACAAAGATGTCTGCAAGAAGGACATGAAGACGGCCAACATCAACGTCAACAACTGGGAGAGCTGTGCTGACGACCGCTCCTCCTGGCGCCTTGCTGTCAGACAGGGCGTTCAGAAAGCCGAGGAAAGGATAAACACAAACCTCGCTACAAAGAGAACCAGGAGAAAGGCAAAACAACAACAGCCTCAACAAGCATCAACGTTCATCTGCAGCAAGTGCAACAGAGACTGTCACTCTAGGGTCGGACTCTTCAGCCACTCGCGAAGGTGCAGATAGAACACCCAACCGGAAGCTACACCATCGTCTCTCGAAGACGGACGGATGCCGACGATTGTAGGGTTTAACGCCATTTTTCAACACAAAATAGGCTATACATGGCGTCCAGTATAAATAGAGGAGGAAGAACCCGGGAAAACCCCGGAAAAACCACCGGCCCACGAGAAGCTACTGGCAAGCTTTCTCACATGCCCACATTGGCCGAACCCGTGACTCGAACCCGCGCAGACAAAGGTGAGATGGAAATGATCCGTAACGGTGAGCGCTTTAGACCACTAGGCCACTCGGGGCCCCAAACAGTGTTGTATTCATAACATTTAACAACGAAAGAAAATAAAGTGTCAGATTTAATCATAATCTCATAATCTATTCTAAAATCATTCAGAGTCAAATTTCTTAGGGCCCAGTATAATCTCTTTAATATTCACTGCATTCTCCATTGAATACAAAATTAGTTTGTTTGGGGAGTAGGGAGGGAACGGAATGAGGGTGACGAGGAGGTATAAAATTCATCCGAGTAAGATGCTAGCCATCTCGAAAATGGGCTAGTTGTATGGGAGTTTACGATTTTAATTACTGATCCGAGCTCCAGACTTCTACCTACCATGGTTTTACACTAGCCGAAACAGCACTCCGTTGGTAAATTCTGCATCATCGTCATCGCGTGGCTATTTAGAATCCATCATATATATATGCAATGGTAAATCTTAAACACAAACGCCAAAGACGGTTAAGTATCCGACTGGAAAGATGAGATAACGTACTCTGCTGAATAACGCTACGATGTAGCTGTTGACAAATATAAAATAAGCATTTTTGGGTTAATCAGCATCGTTGGTTCTCCGTCTATTTCCAAGATGGCCACACACAGAACAAAGTTCCAAGACGTGCACTGCACTTGTAATTATACTCGTACAAACAATTTTGGTTATGGAGTCAGCAATTGTTGCTGTCGATCTCAAATTGATTGAAACGCACAAGATCCCAGATTTATCAACCGACCCGCAGCAGTGCTTTTGATGTTGTCTTGCATTTCAGCTTGCATTGCGATCGATGTTGCGCGCGAGGTCAGGCTTGCGAGCACCCTTGGTGATGCCGTGAACAACCCATGGACAATATGATGGAGGCCATTTCCACTGTATGTCACGCAACCGGGTTTTCTCACGTTCGTGACACGCACTGTCTCACATGATTGCCTACGACCGTCATTGTACACACTGAATTTTAGGTCGATCTCTGATATACAGTTGCACCGTCAGTATATCCCCGCGCTGGTGATACACGTGCCAGTCGTGATCAACGAGGGAAGAAATGTATGTAGTGAGTCTGGTATCGGTGCATGGAATATACGTAGGCGCAGTGGAGTAATCGAGAGCAGACCTGGGGACGCATTCGAGGAAAATTCAAATAAGTTGAAACCTTGAGAGCTATTCTGGTGGAAGCTCCGCTTCCCGAAGCTGAGTTTTCTCTGCGAATGATAGCGTCACAAGTCAAATTAGCTCGAGTCATCGAGGTGATTCTGTCAGTGTCTCGCTATATGATATCCGGACCCATTGGGTCCTGCATGCAAACTACGTTGGTCAGCGGGAATTTTGGAAATATCAGGTCAACCGAGAACCGTTCTCAGTAACATCAATGCTATGTGAACTGCATAACCATCAGAATTGATCAAGATTGCAGAACTAAGTATGTGCTCGTGCACGTGTATCCTGATGTAGGAATCTTTGTAGGTCACCAGCAAAATCCTCATTATTGCTTGATTCAGTCTTGTACGCGTACGTGGAAGGCTCTCAAACTTTCCAGGTCACGTACAAGTCTCAAGAGAAAATGAGGGAGTTTTTCTTATGGACACTCCCTAAACGGCCACGATCGATATTGGGCCAACTGTAATCAATTCGCATCTATACTAGTACAATTTTGAGTTTGCGAGATCTCCCAGCTGTGATTGCGAAAAATCGCGTAATATTTATCCCTGTCGTTTATTTCAAAACCTCTTTCGAGTTCATCTTTGATGCCATCTGTATCTTTACGGTTGAAGATTACATGGGAACCACTGGGAAAGTGGCCAAGTGAGATTTGGTTCCTTTACGGCCTTCGTATGCGTGAAATGGTTCGCAGCGAGAATAATATTCGCCTGTATCCGGACGTGGACTTGAATGGTGACATCACAGAGTGCTATAATATTGATCTAATTCCCTGACGCATCTTTGAGAGAAGCTTCAAAGTGTCATTGCCTGGTTTATAAGCTTGTGGGATAAACCAAAAGACTTGGAGTTCACTAAGAACAGCCATAATGACAATGATAGCTGCAATGCTTCAGTGATTAGTTGATCAGTGACCGCAAGTGCAATTTCAATTCGCCTGACTCATGAGGGAATTTTGATATGTAACTGTGCTTCTGTTGTAAGAAGTTGTTTTACAGTCGGTCGCTGCTCGTTTTATGGAATTCCTAATATACATGTATGCACCTCTCGGTAATCTTATTGTTTATTCAGTCAATGAAGTTTTTGCAATATTAAATTAAATTACCAGCATCAGAAACCTCAAAGACTCGAATCATGGATATTATTTCATTCACGTTTGTAACTTCTTTTTCGGCGGCATAATTTTTTTCCACCATGGTAGCGACACTTTCTGCATTTGCAATAGCATGTCATTGCCGTCGCGCGCAATAATACTCGTGAACAGATCCGCATTGCCCATGTAACTGAATACCCTACTTTACTTCGATTCGACATCTGAGGCATGGTCGAGCGCCTGTGCCACATAAAGCAAGCGAGTGTGGTATTTGTCATGTTATATTCTGCCGCAAAGTTAATATTTTCCAAGGCATATACGCTTGCATTTATGTTCCTGTGCTACTGAACATTCAGTAGACATCTTCAATGGGATTTTTACTTGCTTCTTTCTGTTATTTTATCATACGCCTTCGTTTTATCTCCTCACGTACATACAGCGGTACATATTTTTGTGTAAGGTAATTCGAAATTGTAAATTAGGATTTCTAAATAAACATACTTGTTTTACTTCCCACAGAATCATCATAAAATTGATTTACAAACCTGGATACAACTTTCCTCAAGTCAGTCTCAGCCGAAATGAGCTTAAATGATACATCACTGAGTATTGCACCAACTCGAATATAGTCAGACTTTGCACGTTGTTATCCAAGATTGTCAAATATCCAAGCTTGCTGGTATATCTCAGGTATGGTTTTTGCATCATCGGACTTGGAAACGGCTTCGAAACATTTCTCCCATTGTCTGCGCTGCGCAGGCTCTGCGACGTTGTATATCAAATCATATACTTTATGAAACTTATGCCATTGCTATATTACACGCTGAAAGATCGCTTTCCACTTGGCCATCTTTGCTGTCATTGCTATCATCCCTATCTTTGTTACTATTTGCTATTATTATCGCTGTTGTCACTCTCATCACTACCTGTGCTATCTTTGTTGTTATCACTATCTGTGCTGGGTATGCTTGGCTTATCGGGTGACTAAGTCAACGTCAACGACTTAAAAGTTCTTTCACAATATCATGCAATGACTTTCACGCTTCTTGTTACATTCCTTGCCGAGTTTTGGCGTGTGAACTCCAACGCAAACCCTTACCAGGATATTTTTGCAATTTGCTACGGAAATGTATTTCAAAAATCATATGATATATTTTGAAGCTCTTTCATAAATATATATGATACATTAGGCTTGGTAACGATTTTGTCGTCTTCTGTTACTCTACAACACAACACTGCCCAGGCAATTTATTTCCCGCAGCATCCACAGACGAGAATTCATTCACTATTATATATGCGTCAAAAGGAAATGTTTTTGACATTATATTTATACTCGCTGTGACTGTTTACTATAATATTCTCACACACAAAACAGCCCCCACATGGATTAACATTACCTTGAGATGCTAAAACGTATATGAAATATAAAAACTAATAAAATGTTGTCCTAAAAAGATGATAAAAGAATGTTTACCTTGGAAGACAGGGCTCTCGAGGGGAAGATGTGCAAGTCAGTATAGGGCGGATTGCTATGTGGCACGTTTGTGCATGCAGTAAAACACAGGTATCTGTGTTGTCGTAGAGAGTCCCGAAAGCTATCTCGCACGTGTGGGGTTTCGTCTGAGTTAAGTTTCGAAGCTGTGCGGTTTAGATTTTCGAAAGCTGTTCGCGCGCGTGCATGTACGTACAGGGCAATCGTTCGCCTTGGCCTCGAGGGTAAAATCTTTGGCTCGAACCAGAGATCACTAAAAAGAGTCTCAAACTGGCTTTATCTTACTCGTCAAAATTTCACCCTCTTTACAATAATAATCTCTCCAGCTTCATGGACTTATTCAATTTTTTTATATTCGACAGAGATGGCGTGTCAAACACCACTAACAACAACAGAGGTTCTGCGTAGGTGCCATTATATTTTTGTTAGACACTTAACTAAGTAACAAAATAAACAGTAGTAGCAGAGAAATAAACACCAGCAATGTAATTATGGTCATGATGAACATTACTGGATGGGAAACTTTTCAAGCTGTTTACATGTGTTCATTAATTGTGACCGATGATGATGATGATGATGATGATGATGACAGCGAGAAGGATGAGGGTCATCATCATCATCATCATCATCATCATCATCAACAACAACAACAACAACAACATCGTCATTATCAACAGCAACATCATCTTAGGTCACAATGTCTAGCTACTGAACTACTTTTTAGCGAGCTTGCCCAAACACAAGCCAGATCACAATTTTTCAGCTGGCACAGAAGCACATGTAAATAACTTGTAACGTTTCTCATCTCGTAATGCTGAATTTTACATTTATGAACTCATATCAATAATTTGAAAAACATTCCCATCTAGTAATGTGTATTTTACATTTATGAACTCATGTCAATAACTTGGAACTTTCCCATCTAGTAATGTTGAATTTTACATTAATGAACTCGAATATAACTGCAGCTATTTGCAAAAAGGATCAAACGTTTGGAGATTTTAAAATTTAAACTCTATAAGATATAAGCCTGACCTATTGTCGATCTTACTCCCTAGGTTACAATTACATCATGCTAAAGGTCCAAAACATTTCCTACAACCTACACGTTTCATTATCTTTTACCTTCTGTTAATATTCTGCAGAAATAAGTCTAATTTCTAAATGCTTTAAATGAAAGAGTTTTGAGTTTGCAATGATCTTTGTGTTATGCTTCATATACAACAAGCAATTAACATGTTTCTTCGTTCATAATTATCCTCAATATTGTAACAACGTATGATTTGGACGCATAACCGAGCAAGTGAATGACCCAGTCATTACACTGATATCATACATACTCTAAGTGATTTATTGTTCTGGGTTGGATTTGTTGATTTATGGCACAGAAACACAGGTAGGTTATTTAAAAATGGATAGGGAAAGAGCGTTTTGGTTCTTGTCTATATAGTTGCATATATGTTAAATATTCCGGTAAAAATAATGTAATTATACAACTATCGTAAATAATGCAAACGAAGAGCGGTATATTACAGAAAAGATTATATATATATATATATATATATATATATATATATATATATATATATATATATATATATATATATATATATATATATATATATATATATATATATATATATATATATATATATATATAATGTAACATTATCCTAATATAACAACTGATACATCTAAGTGATTTATTGTTCTGGGTTTGATTTGTTGATTTATGGCACAGCAACACAAGTAGGTTATTTACTGCCGAGGCATTTGGAGTAAGGTGACTTGCACAAGGGCACACCAAGGTATCTGACCCAGGATGGTTCAGTGTTAGTATTCAAACCTGCACCATTGGATCCATTCCGATAACCACTGAACTGTTTAATGTTTTGAAGGACATTTTTTTTAGTATTTTAGATAACAAAGTGCTAATCATCATATCTTATTTGTCGTACGCTTGGAACGTGAGAACTGATATATTTTGGCACTTAACGTTATAAGTGGCCTTTACAAGGTAAAGAACAACTTATTCATTATTTGCACTGTTATTTTGTTAGCAATGATGCACGAAAAATATGCTAATCAAGAAACATCTATTTTTAACAAGTGTTATGCAAGTGATGAAATGGCTTTTAAAAAAATAATGGCATTCCATATTTAAATAGTGACTAATTCTGAAAGAAAGTGTGTATTGATATAAGTATATCTGCTAAGGTGTCGTAGACACTGAATGATTTTAAAACTCTTTGAAATGTGTTCATGAGATTTCAAACTGTTTGTGAGACGTTTCACGTGCTTTGAATTTGACTTCAAGGAATTCGATATCCAGTTAATAAAGATGAAAAACTATTAGCCAAGAATGACATCCAATAAATGTTTCATGTTTTAATGTTGTATTATGCATTCAAGTACTATAAGCATAAGATGCATAAAAGTATGTTGTATGCAGGTATTTGATACAGAAAACCGGGTTTTATTTAATTTCCAAAATCTTTATAGCACAGGAAATATCATTGTTGATCATGAGGTGATTTTGGCAGGAAAAGCAGCCGACAACAAAACTATGGACAAGATGCAAGAAATCATTGACAAAAACATAACACAAGGTGTTATTCTCCGCTGGATTCTCCGTGAACAAAAACGCAACACTTACGGAAGTGGCCAGAAACATAGCAAAATGTAGGTTCAATTAAAAATATGTTAATTCCTCATGTCACCTAGACAGCTCCATCATCTTGTTGACAGTGTGTCCTCGTTTATCTCTCAAAATTGGGCACTTTCCGTCCATGCTAATTACTTTTAACTAATATAGGTAGATACAAGAAAGGTTTATAAATATTTGCGTAAATTTGCTTTGTCTGTTGAGGGAGAAAATGACACTTGAAACAACAGGTACAGTGATTTGACGTTTTGTTTTTCTCATCTACTTCTGATATGCGTATCGGTAATAAAGTGATGTGTTTTCCAGGAGGAATCTCTTCAATGGGGTCAGTACAGGGATAATAAGTACTTTAAATTTACTTGTGCTAAATAAGAAGCTACATGATTTTCTACTAAATTTTCACATGAAGCAAATATGTGTGTGGGGGGGAGGGGATTTTAACGTACCTTTAAAAAAATTTCAGTCACATCGCTACGATGTCTGCATTGTGGTCGTTTATAGTGATGTCAAGCACTGGGGCATCATGCCGCAGACATGTAGCGTCATGTCCCACCCAGTCACGTTATCCTGACACCAGGACGACCAGTCCTAACACTAACCTCTTAATGCTGAACGCCTAGCGAGGCAGCTGTTAGTACCATTTTTATAAGTCTTTGATATGACTCGGTCGGGGTTCGAACCAGCGACCTCACGCCCTGCAAACGCTCTAACCACTAGGCCACCAGAGCGGTCGGCATGAAGCAGCTAAAATTAATAATTAAATTAGAACTAACTTTGAGTTCTATTAGCATTGAACAGACTAAGACGTGACCTTAATTATCATGACCATTTCAAGTATATGGAATCTGTTCCCGACAAAACTGCACACTTGGATAGAACAAAACATGAACATTTCTTCCAATTATCGATAGCCTTGTGTTTTCATTGTAGTGTCAATCCTTTAGTTTACGTACACATGGTCCAAAAAAACTTTTTTGATGAACATGAGTTTTGTTTGGTAGACTTCTTATATTGACTTTTTTTAAGACAAGTCTACATTTATTTCTAATTGTTCATTCTTTTCATATTATTCGTCCCTTTCCGTAAGTTCAGAAACGCTTGATATCAATTAATAAATTATTGCAAAATATCACCTAGACCCTATTTAAAGAATATAAATAAACGGCTGCATTAATCTAAAAAATGGATTAAAGGTTTGTTCAAGAGACATTTATATTTCGTTTGAACCATGATAATCACACATTATCCTTGACAGCAGTTCCTTAGATAATATATTGGTCTTTTTTGGATACGATTAATTCCTGTAAATATAAGAATTCAAATCTTCAAAGATTTTCAAAATTTAAAAAATTATTTTGGATATTAATTTCCAACAGCGGACTATCCTCTTATCAATTATAATATTTCGTTTCCTTTTCAGTTCGATCGGAAATAAATAATTTGTGCCTGTTGATAAAGCATCCATGCAGTAACGGTTATTATTGCAATCCAGATAAGGATAGCGTGGTGTGTAGATCGCTATGTGGCCTTCCTGGCTGGGAAACGTGTACAATACATGGGCAATGCCAACCAGCAGCTTACGAAAACACAACTGAATGCAGGTATTTATGTCTTAATTATGTTCCATTCTTCTTTGCATCACTCACAGTCAAGTGTCAAAAGGAAGTTTCATGAGACGTTTATTTTGTTATAATAGTAACACAATGTCACAGGTGTATTTTTCAATGGCATAAAGTCGTTATAATCTCCTAATAATTATATCGTTCACATTATATATATATATATATATATATATATATATATATATATATATATATATATATATATATATATATATATATATGACACTAACGGAAGTTGTCTGAACATTACAAGGTATGAATATGTTTTTCATGCTTTTGTATCAAGCACCCCAAATAGCCCATCTATATTATGAGTGGTCATAATAAAGACACCCCAAATAGCCTATCAGTTTTTTGATTCTTGATAATATTGACACCCAATATAATCTTGATATTACTTTTGATACAGTCATTGACACGAACTACATATTGAAGACGAACATTATATGTACCCCACCCAGTTTTTGTACTATATTCATTTCTAAAGTCAATAACATTTTTATTCTAATATTGTTTAATGAATCATTTTAAAAAGGCTTTTATTCAGGTGCTTCGAAGACGACGATTACCTTTATCGTGGAAGATATTGTGAGGAGAAGATTGAGAAACTCAAGTCCGATACAAAGTACACGATTGCAATTATTGTAGGTGTTAGTGGTGGTTCTCTGGTTATTCTGTTTGTTCTCGTGACCATCGTTATATGCATATTGCGACGGAGAAAAAAACAGAATTAACAAGGTAGTTAGAGATGTTCATATTTTGTAAAAACAATTCCTAAACTGATAGATCAATTCGAAATTATACCCACTCTAGAGACTAAAGTTTAATGCTCATCATGATATCGTCAATATAATGCTCATCATGATATCGCCAATATAATGCTCATCGTTATATCGCCAATATAATGTGTCAAACATTATGCTAATATGGCAATACACTATAGGCTTGAGCAGGCAATAAAGTAAAGTTTCACTTTAAAAATCGCCGCTTATATTATAAAAGTTCTAACCTGAGTCTGCCGTAAGTTAAAGGTGTTTCACAAGATCTTAGAATATGGCTGTTTCGTCTTTTTGTTTGGCTGTATTCTATATTTTTTCAGTGATTTTGAACACCAACTGTAATTGTGATGTAGTTACAGGTGACGTTTGGCTGTTACCTACATGAACATCGAAAAGAAATAAATTTACAGTCAGCAAGGTGTCATGATTATTAATTAAGCAGCAAGGGTTCATTATTATTAATTAAACAGCAAGAGGCCATCACTATTAATTAAGAAACCATGTGTCAGCATTACTAATTAATCCTCAATGGTTCATGAGTATTAATTAAGCAACGAGAAATTATAAATTAAGCAACGAGAGGTCAAGATTAGTAATTAAGCAGCAAGGGTTCATGCTTACTAATTAAGAAACAAAGGGTCATGGTTATTAATGAAGCAGCAATGTTCATGATGATTAATTAGGATCGTGTTGATTAATTAAGCAGCAAGGGTTCATGCTTATTAATTAAGAAGCAAGTGGTCATAATCATTAATTAAGCAGCAAGTGTTCGTGATCGTTAATTAAGCAGCAAGGGTTCATGATTATTAATTAAGCAGCAAGGGTACAAGATTAATAATTAAGCAGCAAGGGTTTATGGTTATTAATTGAGCAACAAGGGGGTTGATCATTAATCAAGCAGCAAGGGTTCATGATTATTAATTAAGCAGCAAGGGTTTGATTATTAATTAAGCAGCAAAAGGTCACGGTTATTAATTAAACAGCAAAAATTCGTGATTATTAATTAAGCAGCACGTGTTCATGATGATTAATTAAGCAGCAAGGATTCACGAATAATAATTTAGCAGCAAAGGGTCATGATTATTAATTAAGCAGCGAGGGGTCATGGTTATTAATGAAGCAGCAAGGGTTCATGATTATTAATGAAGTCTCCTTGTTCCCTGCTGAACATATTATGGTAGCCTTTATACTTCACATCCAGGTCAGTTTTGCATGCTTTTAAGTTTTCAATTTTAGAGGTAAGTAAATCTTACATGTAGTCCTCAATCCTATTATGCCTAAATAGAAATGATCGGTTTTTAAAAACACCGGCATTTGCGAAGCTTGGTCAGCAGGAAAATATGGTTCTGTTGCCTTTTATGGATATGCACAATCCCCCTTGCAAATGGATAAGCTGCTTGTTTTCTTTTTTGACCTTCATTTTTCATTCATATTGATTAAATAAATACAGGACAAACGTATGATTCGAACATGAAAGATGGTTTAATTGAAGATAGTAGAGCATAATAAACACATGATTAGCTTCCTGAACACTAGCTTCTTGAACACTGAACGCACAGCCATTTGCTTACCGGCGAATATAGGGAAATGAGTGTGAAATATAAACTAAGCGAAACGACGAACCAATACGAGATCATTCAAACATTTTAATGTATTTACAGTAAGTCATTAATCTGCTTTATTAACATTACTATCGAACATTTAAAAAAAAAAATTCCCTACATCTTTATTTCTTTTTCCATTTTCCCTTGGTCGGTTTAACTTTAACTTTTAACATCATTCAAAGGTCCAGGCGATACAGGTGAAAAAGTATCTTTCTGCGATGTTCGATCGATCGATCGAGAGATGTTGTTTGGACCTTACAGGAGAATTACCATAAAGGCATTTTTTTTTATTGTCAATCATTATGTTTCTCTGTCGGTCGATTAGTCTGTTGCCTGACCAAACATTTGATATACCAATAATGTTGGTATATTAATGCTTTATCCCAACACTTCAAAAGCTATGCTGTTTTGCATTGGTATATCAAACTGTGATCCGCTCATGATGCATTAATAAGCATATATAGATATTGTTTCAACATTACGTTATATTTCAATAGTAGGCTATCACTTCATTATTCTCCACTGATTAATCATTAGCGCTGCAATAAAATAACGATACAACAATAATCTCCGTCTTTTAAATTAATTAAACATAGTGCAGAATTTCATCGAAATCCTCTATACTTCCCTCTCTCTGTTAATTAAACATAGTGCAGAATTTCCTCTCTCTCTCTCTCTCTCTCTCTCTCTCTCTCAGAACTTGTAACCTACAAGAACCTGGGACTCCGTAACGGGTAGGTGTAAACGTTAAATGGGGTTTAAACAGTCTGTCAAGATTTGTACTGTACATTTAAAATGTAAGAAGGAATACACATACTGTAATTTTTTTCTCCCTGTTTTTATAAAACCTATTAATATCGGTCTAAAATATATTATTTAATATTAAAATGTCCAAGGCCGCTCTACCCCTCCTCAGTTGTTCACTATAATTGGGTTGGTAAGGCAGCCGTCTAATCGAACAATAAAAAACAGAGGGAATGGCAATGAATAAATGCCTTTATTGCAAGCTTCCCCATCCCCACAACAACATCTCTCTCTCTCTCTCTCTCTCTCTCTCTCTCTCTCTCTCTCTCTCTCTCTCTCTCTCTATCTCTCTCTCTACGAGCGTGGCGGAGTTTCGTCCGTGTCATGCGACGATGTCACTGGACCGATGAATGATGGAAAAATGTACTTACATGAACTGTAATACGTTTAATGTTTTAATAACCTCTTGCCAGTTCTTCGTTTCGCTTCGTTTATATTTCCAGCTCGTTTAGATAAGCTAGCCAGTATGGGAAAGCCAGAGTGTTCAATGTACTCTTCTTTCTTCATTTAAACGATTTCTCTGGTGTAAATCATAGTGTGCCTTATATTTATTTAATTAATATGAATGAAAATAGAAGTTTTAAAGCTAAAAGAAGCAACTTATCAAGTTACAAAGGAGATTTCAATTATTCGCAAACGGTTTGTAACTACATTTGTAGCGGACGTATTGGACAGGGCTGTGCAGAGTTAATTCATTCCATCAATACACAGCTGCTTGTTACCAATCTTAACTGCGTCGGGATTGTAAGTATGTGTATTTGTATGTGACATAAATAAAATATATTATAGTATGTGCGCTCTATCTTTGATATATCACTCGTTGTATAATTTTTTCATTAAATAGGAAACTTGATGGTGACTTTGATGACGACAACAACGATTATACTGATGAGAATGACTATGATACGACAACGATGATTATAATAGTCACCATCATAGTGCTATTATTTTTGTTGTTTCTATTATTATTATTATTATTATTATTATTATTATTATTATTATACAAAGCGAACAGTTGGCAATCCCAATGTGGATTAGAGCTATGGATAAAAATCTTGCTCTAAGCAGTCCTGAAAGACCTAAAACTGACTACGAACAGAATAAAAGAACGACGGAAAGAACATATGACGAAATACCAGCTGATCAGGTTAACAGGGTGCTATCGCGAGTGCGATTACACGGGAATCGACGTGAGGATTCTGGCTACACCGACTTGGTTGACAGGGGCTATGCACACGGACATCGACGTGAGGATTCTGGTTACACCGACTTGGTTGACAGGGGCTATGCACACGGACATCGACGTGAAGATTCTGGTTACACCGACTTGGTTGACAGGGACTACATGGATCTGAAGGATACAGGAAGATATGAGGTACATAGTTATGACTGTAAATTCTATCCACTGAACATGATAAGACGGAATTTCATTTCAGTCAATGACATGTACCTTCAGAACCTATTCAGCCAAAAAACTTCATTAGTGGAGTCAGTTAACAAATAGATTGAAATTTCATCACGATCATGAATCGTATAAACAAAACTGCAGTAGAATCAAAGATGTTATATTTTTTGTTTTTCTCTAGTCCATAAATCACTGCAAGTTCAATTTGGTATGAAATAACGGTAGCCTGATGCACATGAAGGTTTCCTGATTTAAAAAGTAATTACTTTCCCAGCTGCCTATTTACGGGACGGAAAGGAACATAACTCTTAAAGGACTTATTGCCAAGGAGACATATCTTCATGGTATAAGGCGGAAGAAATTCTACAAGTACTAAATGCAACATTAATCCAAATAAATCCCATTCGTACCATCTCCGATTTAAATAATATGTTATAAAAATGATGCAGGTGGTAAGCCTGCTGTATAGAATGCTGCTCAAACTCTTCTATGTTTCAGACTCCAAAGGAGTCATCGTACATCCATGCAACTTTTGACAATGACAGGAAAGAAAGGTCTGCTTATGGATCCAGTACTGTCCAGTACGAATCTGGCGATGACACTTACTACAGAGGCACGAACAACATATACAAATTTAATCTATTCACTAAATCTCTATAGGCAAAGGTAATTGCAATTGAAAAATTAAATGCCTGAAGGGGTTAATAGCAAGTTCAATATTTTGTATCCAGCTGTTGATCCTCTGCCTTTCTCCACGAATGCAAACAAAGATCTTCAAATTTGCGAAGATGTAATGAACGATTTAAATGTGTGCATAACGTTTCAGGTCTATATTACGGTTAGGACTGTACTGTTTTGAAAGAAGCCTTGTAAATGTTACCAATCAAGGTTCCTTCTTTGCCACATTGTATCGTATATCCTACCATGCTTTGCGTTTTAGAGCCAATCGTATGCAGCAAATGTTTCCGTTAACACTCAACGTAGTGAAAGAGAACACTTTGTTGACTATATCATTGTTCTCCAACATCTGTACACCTATACAAGTTCTATCAGGTTGTCCTTCAACATATGTACAAGTTGTACCAGGTTGTCCTCTAAACTGTGTATAAAAGTTCTTCCATGTTGTCTTCCAAAATTTATAGTTCTTCCAGGTTGAATTTTACGTCAACCTTCGACAACATTGTTCTCTTGGAAGTGTACATGATTTTTCAATGAGAGAGACAATCGAATTTAACTTTTCTCTGCTAATGACTATTGTAGATTTCACTGTTTCCAGTTGTTCGTTATTGATTGGCAATTAATAAATTCACTTATGGAAAAAAGACACACACTAGTCTTTTCAATTATTCTTTAGAAGCCGCCTGCCGGCGCCCCTAAACAAGAACACAGTTTTGAAGATAAGAGTGGATATGAATACGCCAGATCTGGATATATGCGCAGAGATTACTGGCCAGACGAAAGGAATCAGTATTAGAATCCGGAGGTAATTAAAATTTAAGCCATTTTCATGTTTTTTTAAGGGCAACATGTATGTGGTCTGAATAGTTAGATTATGATAATTCATTCTGACGTCAGATGTGTGACGTCCCTTTAACAAAGCACATACTCGAAGGCTCATAAACCTGCGTCATGCTGAAATAGATACATGATAGGGCGTTTAACAAGAAGATACATTTTGGACGAGTTTTTCGCACAATGAGAGTCTGACGAAATGTTGCTAAATGGCTGTCGATCATGCACCCATTAGTTTTAAACAAGTACACTATGTCTTAACTGAAGAAATACATATGGCTTCTAACTCTTATAAAGCTTTTTCCCTGGTTTAGCAGCTTATGGTTTATTAACATTGATCGCTCTAAATGAAAAATTTGCTCGTTACTTTATTACTGAGTGCAGTAAAAACATTTTGAAGGGATAGGTTTATCATAATTGTACGATGTTCTTCTAAATTAGACGCTTTATCAGGATATTTGCTAGATATGCCTTACATGAGGATATTCTCTCGCATGTCTTGCTTCGTTTTAGATGTAGCCTAAAATAGAACAATCTGTAGCGTCATTTGTAGACACATATTAAATTTCTCACAAAGAGGATTAGGGTGGGAATGTACCAAACAACATGTTCCTCTTTCCGTTCCTTTCTTTTATCTCCCTTCATTCAAATGCAAGTCAAAATTTTTCTATATTGCATGCATACATATCTACTTACATACATGAATGCATACATACCTACTTACATACATGAATACAAACATACCTACTTACATACAGGAATGCATACATACCTACTTACATACAGGAATGCATACGTATATAGATAATTAGTTATTCCTATCAATCAATCAGTTGCTGTTTTCATTGTTCATCATAAGCATTTACTGTCTGTCTCAACAAAATATTTAACAGAATTTTGTATGGAGTACACTGTAGTAGGGTGACTGACAGACTAATTTTTACGTTCTGTAAATATATATGACGATGCAAAATACGTCGGAGCTTCCTGCGTTTTACCAGTTGTGACCGGCATTTGATGATTTTTGTTTGTTATTTCCGTTTGGGAAGGATAATATGCCAGTCTGAAAATGTCTTCTTTTCATCGGTTATATCTCGTGACTAGGCCTGTGTCCTCGAGCAAGAAAGGTCTATCAAAATACTTATGGCGAGTTCCAATAAAAGACGAAACTATAACACTAGGCGGAAATGAATTCAATATCTGTAAAAGGGCTAGTTTGCGTCCAACCCGATTAGTACGGGTGGAGTGTCGGTTGCTGGACCGGTCAGAACGACTCTAAGTCAGTAGGAATACCGGTTTGTCGGAATGATGACGATTGTGGGTCAAAGAGTGGCGGCCTTGAAGCGACTGTTAGCCGTTTGAAGCAACTGGTTATTATGACGGCCCAACCACAATGAGGCCGGTTCAAAACCGAATGTTTTACGACAGGCACGCGATGGAAATTCGGAGTGCTAACAAGTCTGCTTTTTGCATTGACGACGATGTGTCGTGTTTTTCTGTTTATTTGGACATACCATATTAATTTGGATACTGATTTTTTTTTAGAATAAAATGTGTAGAGGAAAATAATGCGTACGCTTGGCTTGCTCCAGGCAGTACGCGGAAGTACGGTAAGAACTATACAAACGAATAATGTAAAGCACTCGCACCGAAGCTTAGAAGGGGAAGCGGGACTTGCCGATGCAAAGGATGCGGGATTGGCATTAGAACCAGACTGGCGCTTTGCAGAACACGGCATAACCAATATTCTTTGTAGACCAGGTCAGAACGACTCTAAGTCAGTAGGAATACCCGTACCGACAAAGCCGCCAGTTTGATTTTCGACAAAGCACTTTATTTGTAGATAACTAAACGCTACTCAATTACAAAAACATGTCAGTGTCTTTTACTAGTTTTATTTGTATATATTCATTTCTATAGTGCATTTCTGTCGCATTCTTCCCTGGAGAAATAAACAAATTGACCTGAAATAGAGATTTTCAGCAGGAATTGTTATTCTCTGATTCTGGTTGATTGTTGTTTACGAAGACCTGGAAAGAAAATATCAAGCGGCTAGTTTTATTCCTGTCACGTTGAGATAATGACATGTGGAAAATAAGAATGTCGAGAGGCGACGACTATATTACCATCACTAGTATATCAGTAAAGTTTTAAACAATTTGTTGGCACTGTTTTGGTAAATCACTTTTAAAGGTCTGCAATATCTCTTCCCAAACTGTATAATATTATGCAAATTATTTAGGAAAATTCGACATACCTGATCAAAAACGCTTTATACCGTATTGGGATTGCAAAGCAGCACATTTTAAGATTATGTCATCGGCATCCGTAATGGATTGAAAAATTCCGAAAGAACTAGAAACATAGTTCTGTGGACGTATTTGATATTAATTTGTGTTTAGTTTTGACTCGGTGTGTCTTATTACCAATGGCAAATTTAGGTGACCTGTATGATAACAGCTGAAAGCTTGCACTTCTTACAGGTAAATCAATAAATACGTAGTCTTTGAATCTTCTGCTAGTGACTCACTGATAAGTATTGTGGTCAATCATAATTATTTATCCAGTAATGTATTAAATCTGTGTATATTACTTCTGCATGAGAAACATACAAAGCTTGTTTAAAACCTTGGTTAATGTGTTTAACCTTAAATGAAAGAAATACGTCGTTTTTACTGATACACACTCATCGGATAAAAGAAAAACAAGTATCCTTTAGTTTTTCTTACCTTGGTATTAATTACTGCAATACGTGTGGCAGACATTCTCCAGGGAAAGGAATTAATTGACTAGGACCAGATAATATTGATGAGTGTGTGATTCTGTGATTATTGCAGAAATGGTTTCATTGTAAACGGAGACAAGAAACAAAGCAGGAAAAATTTCTTTCCCCCAAACTTTCTATGTAAAAGGCTGCCCAGTAAGGAGAATAATGTGAATAGGCAACTACGTTTATTTCATCAGTTTGCAGCCCCTTAAACCTTTTAAGTTGACAATGTTACGGTGACATATTTGTTTAAAATGTCCTGTACACTTTTCCTGAAAGTAAAAAAAAAAAGAAAATTATCCTAAGGAAATACGAAATATATGTCTATAAACACTTCAAAACCCGCTCAAACAGATACGAAGAGGCAAGTTAATTCTGGTTAGTTACCTAGTTTTGTTTCAATCATCCAGTGAGATATTCATTAAGGATGAATAATGGAGATGCCATGGTTTTCTAGTAGGCAGGAGAAAATGATAAAAAAAACATTTTATAAATGCATATCAAGAGGTTCAAATATTCAACACGGGTTTATGCTTAAAACAGAAGATGTTATATATGCTCTGTCTAAACAACAGACCGTAGAACATTTCTACTCCATTTTCTAGTTCACCGGAAAAGTGCTACAGTGACCAGTAGCTCCATACTTCAACTGTGATATATAGAATCTATGTTGGGGTTTGGACCGAGACAAGGAAATCCCAGTCAAGGGGTTACATTATTTGTCTCCCCACGAGGCTTGACGAGTGGGGAGACATAATGTAACCCCGCGACTGGGATTTCCTTGTCTCGGTCCAAACCCCAACGTAGATTATTTTTCTCACCCAAAATTATCCTTTAAAAGTAAGAAAGAACTCCTCCCTTGTGCAAATATAGTTCACGCGCCAATGTTTACGAGCAGTGCATTAATACAAATATGTTAATGAGGACTGTGGCGTGACGTGTCATCCGAAGTACACAGTTTTTATGCGTGAGTCAAAACAAAATAACAACATTAAACGTTGCATAGTTTTTAGATATCATCACATTTAATATATGGATGTTATATGAAATTAACAATAAATACTTAATATTTATTACAAGAAAATGTTTCATTTTCATTAGTTCCAATTTAGAAAATTAAATTGTACATAATGAAACTGTACTCGGCCCACAGATCTGTTGCAGTGTAAATACATGTAGCATGAGTGTCCGTGCTTGGGTTATTCGCGGGTAATTAGAGATCCGTGTCACTATCACTATCTTTAGAGGAGGTGAAACTGTTTGTGACATACTTGTGTTGTAATTAATATTGATTGTAAAAGTACCTCCATGTATAAAAGACCCTCCAAATACGGACCCAGCTGATAACCATGTGCTAAACTTTCAAGTTCACTGATTCGTTGAAAATTTATTCTTCTCTCTTGGAAATATGGCAAGTGTTACAGTGAAATTTGCTTACGGATTAATGTGTTGACGGATAAATGATTCCTTCTGGCTGGTAAGTGCATTATTTGTCATTAAATATTTTAGGTATATTTTTGATTCAACTGAGCAGCAGAGAGCGTGAACCCTACAACTTTTCTGAGCCCTTATTTTTGCAATTTAACGGTTCTATCGATGACATTTTCTCTAATTGATCTCCAGTATTATGATACCCTTCAAATATTTCAGAGAGGGTGCATCTACAACTTTTCTGAGCCCTTATTTTTGCAATTTAACGGTTCTATCGACGAAATTTTCTCTAATTGGTCTCCAGTATTATGGTACCCTCCGAGTATATCAGCACCGGGTCACTAAACTTTTCTGATTTTTTATTTTACAAAAATTAACGGTCCCTATGTGGGGCTGCAGCGGGTTGACATTACAATTTTGATGAGTTATCGTTATAATAAACTAACCAAAGATTTTATCCAGACCTACACGATATCTAGATCTTGGATCATGTAGATTTATCGTTATAAATCCGAACGGAATAGATTGTGCTTTTGAAAAGAAGTTTTTAAATTTAATCATGTCCATGTCCCCTGAACACCAAGTATAGTAAATATTCTGCAGGGTATAATTATCTACTCCATTAAACACAACCAAAATATTACAGTTATCTCTAATTACCTTAGGTATTTGCGTGTATCGTTGTGTAACATAAATCACATCAGTATTTTTATGCCTACCTCGAGAAAATATTCTAGCTGGATTGGATTGTTTATCCAACATAACATCATCGTACACCACTAAATTATTAATAAGTCCATCTAGATCATCTACAGATGGTGCCTCATCGATATCGGTGATAAAATCAATAACATCATTATCCAATATCTTTGCGTTTTCATTAAAATCTTTAAGTACCCCATAACACCGCTGATCATCTACAGATGGTGCTAACAAATATAACCTATCCCACGTGAGCCATCGCATTATTATATTAAGCAATAACTGCGTTTTACCAGATCCAGATGGACCTATTATTATCATTCTGATAGAATTCGGAAGCGCTGGATGGTGCTTTACTGGTTCTTGTTTTCGTGTCGCTGAAAAATCAATTATATCCATATCATTAATAACATGAGTCTATATTGTGTTCGATGAAGAGCATTTACACCTACTGCCGAATTAACAACGATAACAACAAAAAATAAAAGACGTGCAATTACAGGTAAATGTGTAAAATGTGGTATAAAAAAATATAAATTTATTTCGTCAAAGACAGGTGGAGATATAGCCGCTTCATTAGGGAAATTACCAGGAACCCCATGGGCTAAATACCCCGGTGAGAAACATCTTCCTGGATATAATTATTGTGGTCCTGGAACCCGACTTGATATCCGACTTGATGATCAAGATCAACCAAGACCAGGAGAGCATCCAGTAAATAAGACTGATCAAGCGTGTCATGTTCATGATGTTGCGTATAAAAGTAAAGATTTACAACAACGGCATCTCGCAGATGTAAAATTGAATCATGCGTTAAATTCTATACCTAATAAATCTCTCAGAGAAAAACTCGCTAGTTTTCTAGTAAAAACTGCTATGAAAAGTAAAATAATGCTAGGGGCTGGTAATTAATTATATAACTAATATAATGGAATCTGTTTATTATTCCCCGAGAGGATATTGGAGAGGCAAAGCAGTTATTACTAAACTTTCCGAAGCAGCAAAAGTCTCATGTAATGTCGCTGCAGCGTGGTTAGCACGACAGGCAATATGGCAGATTTATCTACCACCAACTAAAAAAATTCAATACGCACATTTTGATGTCAGCGTCCCTAATGAAGTTCATCAAGCAGATATTTTATTTTTACCGCACGATACTATTAAAACACGTGGACGAAAATCACGCACGTACAAATACGCATTAACTGTCGTTGACGTTGCAAGTAGATATAAAGAAGCGGAACCATTATCAACAAAGACAGCATCTGAAGTTGCATCTGCGTTCGAGCGAATTTATCAACGAGGACCTTTGCAATGGCCACAATTATTACAGGTTGATCCTGGTAAAGAATTTCTTGGTACAGTATCATCATTGATGAAGCGACATAACGTTAAAATAAGATGAGGACATACTGAAATTCATCGTGATCAGGCAATCGTTGAACGATTTAATAGAACACTTGTTGAGCGGTTATTTGGATATCAATACGCAAAGGAAATATCTATCGACTTTAAGTCCGGAGGGAGATCTCTTGAATGGGTTGCAAGGTTACCAGGTGTGATATCTGCGCTAAATAATGAAATTACTCGTGCAACTTCCATGAAACCTTCTAATGCGATTACAAAAAAATATATAGCCCGTAGCGATAAACAACAACCTCGACCGGTATTAGGTAATGTAACTGTAAGATATTTATATGAGCCTGGGGAACTTGAGGGTGGTAAAAAAAGAGCAACCGATCCTATCTGGAGCGTTACTACACATACAATTTCTGACATAGTTAGATCCACTGGAAGACCTGCAAATCTACAGACTAGATTCTACAGCCCCTCAGCGTGGATTTGTACGTGAACAATTACAAGTAATTCCTGCGGATACACAATTACCACCACATACAATTACATAACCAGAACCTCTACGTCGATTGCATTCAAGACAGGTCAGCATCACATTATCACGTGTGTGACCTAGATCGCTATTAATTCTATCTACGGTGAATTGTCTTGGATTATTATTCGAATACTGCCATAGCATCTTACAGTTACAGCTTGCACAATTATTATTCTGTCGTTGTTTTAGCGTTATAATAAATTCAGCATCAATATCAAAGTCACTCTTATTTTTTTTGTCACATTGTTTATAACCCGCTAAATTTTTCTTTATTGCAGCAGGGTCGTTAGTGATTTCCTCAGTTATCACGTAATCTATAATAACCCTATGTAGTTGAGATATTCTTCTGACTGAGAAACTGCAAGATAGACTAAATTCGACCATTCAATCCGATCATCTACAATCCAGATATTTGTATCAGAAATAGTTAATCCTTGAGATGAGTGAATCGTTATAGCGTATCCTAACGTCCATGGAGATTTATCCATACTCAATGCGCATTCAACAACATCAATAGCAACCAAAACAATATCATTCAAGACGAGATTCTGTACCCCACCACCAGGAATTTCAACTTCAATATTTTGCCGTCGAGTATCTGCTGGGCGATAAAACAAAGGTACAGGTAGATCTGAAAACTTTTCTTTATGTAACAGAAATAATTTCTCCTGTAGTTCATCACGAACTATCTTTCTACTTGCAACTATCAAATCAGCAGGTCTCCATAAACTCAGAAAATCATTCATATTAGTCTCTGGAATTACTTTACGCATTATCTCACATTGTATTTTATCTGGCTGCAGTCTGATTAATCTTTTAAGTTCTTTCAGCGGTTCATCAATGGCTCTACGGTCATCAGTTATTTCTTGATAGTAATCTACATTATTTTTCAGCCATTCATGTGGAGATTGTCCAACAAAAGGTGGTGGTTGACCATGATCACCACACATAATCACAGCAGTATTCTTTGTCAATAACCATTCAAGGAATATTTTTAGTATTTCTAACGACACCGTGCATATCTCGTCCCATATAATATACTTAGGTATATATTTTTCACCCATTCTCTCAGGAGTCCATGTGTCTCCGCACCACCTGAAGAAACTATGGTATGTACATGATTTTACTCCTCGTTCTTTTATTTCTCTGGCGAGTTATGTGTAGGTGTTAAAACAATTATATCTGAACTATTATTCATAAATAAGTTAATTGCACGAGTTATTTTACCTGAACCACCGCATCCATTAAGATAAACAGTCTTATGTCTAGCTGCAGGATCGTAAACAGATGGTGCAGATGACTTTGATATTTGATTACTATTTTTGTAATATTTCTCCATAATTTCAACGTCTGCAGATTCAGAATAGCTAAGTATATTTTCTTGCTTTATCCTCCATGTTCCCCATTCACCATTACCGAACAGCAGTTTTAATAAATCCATATACTTTTATGTATATAAAATGAATCCGTAGCAACTCTGACAGCGTAACGAGGAAATCTATTTATCATCGACAATAGATTTATTGAAACATAGGCTAGCATCGAAGATCTTAAATGAGTAAATTGCGGTGAATCGCCATCAATATAGCTCACAATTGTACCTAGTTTGGTCCCGTCTGATAAATAAGCATTACATCGGCTTATAAATGTGTTTTTTTTTGTTGTATCAAAGATTATAAAATCTAGTTCAGCATCGTCCATAATCAATCTTGTACAGTGTCGTTTATAATCGTATGAACTACCTTGAGTAAACTTACCGATTATCTTTCTACCAAGATCTTTTGCAAGTTTTTCATCGTCCCTGCATTTACGGTCATCTTCGTCAAGATCAAGGAATTCTTTCCTGGCATCATCGACAGGCTCTGGTAACCAAACTTGCTTCTGTGAACTATACGATATAATCGCTTCAGTTACTCTCAACGATTTTCAAATTCCAGCATCAAGCATATATCGCAATAGTACTATTGGAACCCAAAATATTTCTGAAAAATGTCTTCCTAACCAAACATAAGTAATAGCATGGAGATTTTGTGCAAACTCGAATGATTCTACACACGCAAATCCTGTTAAATCAAAATCTGGTAGGGGTCCGTTTATCGCTACTCTGGTCATCTCATGTGATGGATGTCCAAATCTATTAAAGTATCTAGAACATTCTCGATATCCAAGAAAACTTCCAGGATAACATGCTACCATATCAACTGAGATAACGTCACCATAGTTGTATTTGGTATTCCATAATCCACCGTGTCCATATTCTATACAACTTTTCTGGACATCTTCAAGAAATTCCGATCGTGTCGGTTTCCATGCAATTTTCTCCTGAGCGAAATGGGCAGCAACCGATGGTACGGTAAAACAATTATTTAATAATTCTCCAATCTTTATATCGTCTGAGGTATATTTCAATGCGAGATTTCTCATTTCCTCATGAAGAGATTCTGTACGATAAATATCACCACTGGATCGTACAAACTGATCGTAATGTTCGTATTCTGAACTTTGAAACAACCAAACAGATACAGGGTCACTTTTACTAATATTTCTGATAAAATCAAATATATCACCATCATAAAATTTAACCGCTCTATCTCGTGGAAATATAGTCACTGCCATAGTCCATGCATGCGCGCTATGGTCAATTATTGTTATTGGAGCCCCTCTTGATTCATATTTCGATTTATATAAAATCTCTCCTGTTAACGTCTTTACTGTTATTGGGAATTTAAATTTCTTTTCTAGCTCAGCGACATCTTTGATAGATGCTCCAATATCTTTAACTGTTTCTGCCCATGTATTTATTTTTTTTGCGACGTAAATCTGTCAAGCCATTACCACGTATCGCATTTGTGAAATATTCTGTAACTCGTTCAGCTACACAGTTTATTCTCGACAGTTTCATCTGTTTGAGATCCTTAACGTCAGGTTTATCATTCAGCGGATATATTGCATAGACAACAGCAGTTACAGGATACTCTCGCTCATAATACGGTCTGTCTATACCAGTCAGTATTCCAGGTTTGGATCTGTTATTTAAGAGAACAATATTGCTTTCCGACTGCACAATGACTGGATCACGCTTATCACGAATAATCCAGATATCGTCATCTGTCTCTACAATAAATTTTATTAAAATAAAATATTTTTGATTATCAAGGTGGTTAATAATCACCCTTCCTCGTTTGTCATTCATCACATTGACAACATTTCCAACTCTGAATGTTGACCATGTATGAGCCGCACCATCGTCACGAAATTCCTTCTTGGCTTCACGGATACGTTCTGTTATATCTTCATTCGTTAAAGCTAGATCCTGCATCGAAACACTAAATTTATATTCTGGTAGTCTGTCAAGGTCAAATCTAGCAGGGGAAGGTTCAATCATGGATAATTCCTCCATATAATTAAAACAAATATTTAAATTGAATTTTTAGTATATATATATATATATATATATATATATATATATATATATATATATATATATAAGTATATATATATATATATATATATATATATATATAGTATATATATATATATATATATAATGATTGAAACAAAGAATTACTGCCACTGGCTTAAAATTGGACATACTTCTCCTTGTAACAGAGCATGCGTGAATGAAGTCTGTGGCTACCATATGCAACGTGTTAGACATGGACGTACAGGACGAAAACCGTGTATTCAGTGTGGTGCTGGAGTCAGAGGAAAAACTCAGTTATGTGTGAAATGCGGTGGAAAAAAAATATAGAGAATTAAAACGTTATTATGACAAAAAAAATAATGCATCGTTAGGTAAATCCCCTATAAAAACCGCAGAGGATTATCTGGCCAGATTTCAGAATAATGATTTAGACAAATAATGTTATTATATAAATGGAGCAAAACGAATTTGTAGCACATCCGATCATCAAAAATTATGAAGCGTCTCGTGATGGCGTGATCAGGCACTGTCGATTAAAAAAACCAGTCGGTAGTCTTGATAAATTTGGTTATTTTAGATTCAATGCTGGTAGAGGTAAAAATTATTTCTCACATAGGTTCATATTTGAATGTTATTTTGGATTGATTAAAGACGGACTTGTAGTTGACCACTTTGATGGGAATCCCCAGAATAATCAGCTATCTAACCTGCAAGTTACCACATAGAGTCAGAATTCTAGACGTGGAAATACAGGAGCGTGTAAAGTATTCGTAAAGAGAGTTATTAAATCCATAAATACAGAAACAGACCAAGAAATGACCTTCCCCTCAATAAACGCAGCTGCCAGATATTTTGATATACATCCACGATCGGTACAATTTGCAGCTGATAAAATGTACAAATCTGCATTTTCGAAAAAATATAATCAGCGGATAATATTTGAATATGTCATATAACTATTTCTTAACAAAAACAGAATTACTGTATATAGTTCTACTGTCAGTTTTGCCAGGGTTTTTGTTTAGCAATCACCACAGTCAAGGGTCCACCTTCACCGTCACTGCTCTCAGCGTCACTATCATTTTTGACAGAATCAGATAACATAATCTTTCTTAATTGTATTATACGATTGTCCACGATCTTTTTTCTTTCGTATTCACGAGACAGTTCGGATTTAACCTTTTCGATTGACTGTGCAAGAGGTGCAAATAGCTTTACCTGATTGTCGTTTACCATAGCTAGTGATTCAAGCATAGATTGATAAATTAATTTTATAAATCTGTAGTTTGAAGGTAGTGTATATTATTATCAAATTTTCTCTGTTGCAGTGATTCAAAATCGCACATAATTTTCTGAGGGTCGAGATTATCAGATATTTTTATTCCGTTATGTTTTAGTTTTTTAATAGCACAGATAATATCTTTGATGTTTTCATGGTTCATTATATATATATATTTATATATTTAAAATAAAAAAAATATTAGCCCCCATGACTTTTTTTTTTCAGGGGGCTGTTTTTGTATGGTTATGAAATATATACAGATGGTTTATGATTTTGATTTTGGACGGCACAACATATATTGTATGATTTATGAAATATATACAGATGGTTTATGATTATGATTTTGGACGGCACAACATATATTGTATGGTCATGAAATATATACAAATGGTGATGACGGGGGAATCTTGTCTACGTCCAACAGATTTTGTACACTCTCCCCCCATACAAAACCCCGGGGAGTGTAAAAGGTACACCCATCACAAGGGTGTATGGTAGGAGAGTGTATTTTGTCTGTTGTGGATTTCGAGGAAATTCTCCGGGTTCCCCCGATTAAATAGCATCAGTCGCCAAATGCAAAATAATATATCTTTAGCATTTTTTGAGACTCGAACACGCGAGAGTCTGCAGAACTTCGATCTACGTCCAACCGTCTTACCACTTCGGCCATCGCTCTCTTATCAATAATACATATAAATTTAAGTATATTAAATATTTGCGCTGTCTCACAGGACTTGTATTACTAATGTAGCGTGAATTTACTTCAATTTTTCAAAATTAATAAAATAATCGCACATTACATTTTCTGTATGAGTTATCGTTTGTTAAGGTCAAAATACATGTGTTAGAACTAAAAATAACTCTACGTACTTGGTATATAAGTGCTTGTGGAATCGGTATATTTTCATATAATAATATAATAATTGTACCGATTCCACATATGATATTTGTGCTTGCGGAATCGGTACATTTTCATATAATAATATAAGGAATGTACCGGTTCCGCAACTATCGTTCGTTACGTAAATAATACATGTGTTACACGAGCTAAAAATAACCTTGATTTGAGATTCAGCGCATTGTATAAAACTGAGGTGAATTTAAGGTTATCAGAGGCAAAATATGCATCAATATCTCTCTCTGTTACAAATTACTGCTTCACTAACAGCGATATTTACAGAGAACAGATAGATCACTAAATAATTAACGAAAAACGATATATATCGTGTCCGTACAGAAACTGAAATACCTCAAGTATAGATAACATGTATTACAAGGGAGATAATCGTTTAATTTGCTCTACAGAGAGACAGAGCAGAGTTATCGCGCTTCATTGAGAGAAAATGTATATAGAGACCTACCAAGTGTTACAAATGTTGTGATGATTTAGATTCGCTGATTTTGTTCAAAAATCTCGTTTTTTGCTGGTTTTTTGCTCGCTATCACATGTACATAAGTACGACAACTGCAATATTTACTCTACGAGCGTATATACAAATTAATATTAAGATTATCTCCTCGTAGATCCAAAATGTTTCCAGACTGGTCTGTAAGTTTGAAATTTATTCTCGACAATAATGGATTATGTACACGTAGATAAACAGGGTTAATTGGTTCAGATATAATTAACCACCCGGGGGGCGCTTGAGGACTGAATGTATATAATATACAACCTTGCTGAGCCTGGCTAGATTTCTCAAGATCTACTTGATAGCTGCCATCAGTTACATCACATACTAGATTGACTGCGATCGTTGATGTTATAATAACAATGCCTGGCGATATATGACGGCCTCCACCGTATGGATCGTTGTTATGTTTAAGAATAACCGGTGGTGGGGCTAACTTTCTCCATGAATCACATATTCTTTTAAACTGTTCATCAATAAAATCATTAACTGATTTCTTTAGATCTTCAGAGTTAAATCCGGGAATTATAAATGTTGATAGCTGTTCTTGCGTAATTCCGAAATGTTTAAGAAATACTGTTGTAAATAAACGATTGAGTGGAACACGCTGAACTGGACCGTCTTCATTAACTATATAAATCGTAATATATCTATTTGTTGTTGGGTCTACTAATCTTTTTTCTCTGTTAACAAAAACATTATTCATAAACTCTAGATCTGAAGCAATTTGATTCAAATGTTGTATTGAGGCAATTATTTGATTTTTTAAATCATCGCTGTAAGAAACATTAATGCTTGAAAATAAATTTCGTAGATTATTGAATACACGTTCATGTTCAGATTTAATTGTATTAGCATATGAATTTATTAAATCAATATCAAGTACTTCTATTATACCTTTTTTGCCAGGGGCCCCGAGTGGCCGAGTGGTCTAAAGCGCTTTCCGTTACGGATCACTGCCATCTCACCTCTGTCTGTGTGGGTTCGAGTCTAAGATTCGACAAATGTGGATATGTGAGAAAGCTTGCCAGTAGCTTCTCGTGGGTCGGTGGTTCTTTCCGCGGATTTCCCGGTTTCTTCCTCCACCATTAATACTGGCCGCCATGTATAGCCTATCGTGTGCTGAAAAATGGCGTTAAGCCCCACAACAACAACAACAACAACAACCTTTTTTGCCATCAATTGATTTTGTAAAATATTTTTCTATTCTATCTATATGATGTATAACTCTATTATCACCAGAATATCGTTGCCATGGATAAGCATCTTTAACTTTTCGATATTCTGGAAGGTTTATAAATACTTTTTTTATCCGTGACGAAATCAGATCGTTGTGGTTCTAGTGGTCCTTGATAAGCTGGTGCAACATCAGGCCATCCTAAACTGATCTAATCGAACTTTGATAAATGTCTACGAGATAACCAGGGGAATTTATTTCAATCGCCGCTGATAATGTTGGTTCGTAATCAGTAATCGCTATTTTGGATTCTTTTTCTGTAATGGATTTAATTCTGCGTTGAAATTCATCGTTGATCTGTTCTATTTGATAACTGCCAGTTGGAATGCTAACTACTTGCCAATCAGGAGTTCCATCAGGTTTATTCTTATTTGCGAATACTAATGAATTATTTGGCTGTAGTCCACCAAATGGTTTTAATCTAATATTAGGCCAGCTATGATAAACCCGTAACTGTGCTAATGCTATTTCTTTTGCAGGAATTGCGGTTGGAAAGTTAACGCTAAATTCAGGATTGGTCGAACTTAAAGAAATCATTGTAGTTTTTGACGGAGTCGTATTAATGACGATCTGCTGAAGTAATTCCCTGTCTGTCATTATTATTATCATTATTATTTAATTCGTCAAAATCATTAGCGATCACCTTAAACGCATCATCATAGGTTTTCATCATCATCGCAAATTCAGTATCGGATATTTCACCATCACTAACGCATGAAGAAATATACAAAGATAGTTTAGAACATACCTCTGTCACTGTATGTAATTTAATCATATAATCGTGCAATTTAGCATTTGTACAGGTATCTATCTTTTTAGCTATAATACCGAGAACACCAGCAATAGTCGTTGATGCTGAAACAATGATGGTTATAATAGCAGGTGCTGTCATCGTCAATGTTGATAATAATAATCCTGTTCCAGCAATAACAGCAGAAACCGAGTAAACAACTACATCGATGACAACTATACGCCTTTTGTATTTTTTTTATTTTTATGTTATAATAATCAATAAAATCCTTTAGTTTAGTCAGACGTTCATATACTTGATTGTATCTGTAACGTTGAACGTCGATGTAGGACTGAGGTCTTTGATGTTGATCCATTATTGTTATATTAAGTGACTAATTGTGGTGTTTCAGCTACAAATTCCAAACACCACCAGTAAGACGTTGCGGTTATTGTTTGATCATCTGCTTCCAGTAAAAATATTTCTTCAGCATCTTTCTTTAACACTATAGATACAACTCCAGAGAAAGTATCAGTTGAATGACGCCACGGAAATGTTGTAGTATAAATTTTAAACTTTGCAGAGCTAAAGATAGACAATCTATACACACCAGTAATCTTCGCGGTATATTTAATAGTGTTATTTTGCTGTGACCATGTTGTTAATCCTGATGCTACTGTGTACACGATATTGACGATCTGATTGCGAGGAATTTTAGTCAGATTAGTTTTTTGAACAATATTAGGTATTCCACTAACAATATCATTGAGTTTCATGTTAACGTCGGCTAGTTTTATGTCAACGGTTGGTTGTTCCCCAAAAAAATCTTTAATGGTTTTGTTTATGTTTCTACGAAAATTTAAAAACGCTTCCACGTGTCTAGTAAAAGTACCATTGAGTGTGGTCATATCGGTATTGATTGTTTTTAGCGAAGTTGTCGTAGGAATGTTGCTATCGTCTACATATTTCTTCGTTGCAGCGTCAAAATCAGATTCTGGTGTTCTAAGATTATTAATACCATTATTATTCATGTTGAGAAATGCACGCATTACACCACCGTTGACTAATACGTACTTAGATTCTTGATCGTCGACATATTTTTTTGTTGCGGCGTCTGTATCTACGGTTGGATTTCCAAGGTCTATAATTTTATTTCGATTCATGATAATGTGATCCGTGAATGAATCACCAGCTCGCCTAATAAAATCGTTAACTGACTTACCAGAGTCTTGTATTTTACCCTGATCAGAAAAAATAACGATATTATCAACAACTGCGGTAGGAATTCGTACGAGTACATCTGGCAGTTGTATGTTACTCGTTTTTAATCGTCCTTGTTTATCCTGAAAAACAACGACTTCATTTTGATCCACACTTGTAATATTTAATAAATCGTCAATCTCATTTCTGAGTTGATCAAGAGTTGCGTATTTAGATAAATCAGCTTGCTGCTTAGCTTTGCGAGTAGATCTTCCGTAAATATCTACCATTATATTTATCAATGTGTGTTTAAATGTGATAATGTGGTATATTCATGCACGACTTTATGAGGTGGTTTTGTTGATTTTGATATAGCATCAAGAACATTAAGTACTTCACGACCACATATTGGTGGATCAGTTAATGTTTGTGTTGGTAACGTTGAATACCAAATTGGAGCAATATTATTGCTGACATAATGAAGAAATTCCTTAGGTGGCGCTAATCCATATGAATCGAAATAAATAATTCCACGTGGATCAATTGCATATCCAACCCAATGCGTGCCTGGTCCAGAGTTTTTATCGAGATTAATAATACCAGTTTCTAAATCGCTAGCGATTTTAGGTAATTGATCGCGCATAAAAACACCTCTAAAGTTTTTTATTTTTAGTTTTTTAGCAGCGTCGAGTAAATCAAAATTGGACATAGGTGATATCAGTAAACTGTCCCGGGAAGTCTTAGACCACTTCCGTACCATGAATAAGGGGTCCCTGGTAATCTTAGACCCTTTCCGTAAGAATATGTGGTCCCTGGCAATCTTAGACCTCTTCCCTTTTTTTTTGGATGTTCTTCTTATTCCCTGTCCGGTTGCTTTCTTTAATGCCATTCCAGCAGCGGTTCCAACGGCACCTAATGCAGCTGCTTTTGCAACAGCTGGGGCTGCAGCGGCTATTAATGCTGGTATAGCTGCGAGAAGTGAAAATATACCACCCGTCTTAGCAATATCTTTGATAGCTCCCGCAGAAAGATTAAGTTTTATACCTTTATTTGATTTTTTGGCTTCATTGAAGTTTCTGAATTGACGTTCGGTCAACGATAATTTATTTGAACCGCTAATCTGTTCTTTTTTTTAGCGATATTTTTATTCCACAGTTACTTTTTGATGCTGATTGTAACCTTTTAATCTGACCAGGAGTCAGGGTAACACTAGCGTGATGATATGACATTATAATTATTATCCTGATTTTAAATCATGTGATCTAATTATGTGTTACATATTTTCTACTGGGGCATCAACGACTCTCATTCGTCCACCAACACCTTCAAGTAACATCGCCTTATTGCTGAGTATAACGGCTATTACTCTGTAATTGGCAATAGCTCCTCGGTTTACGCGAGCTCGAAAGATTATGTCAACGACTGATTGTCTGGTTAAATCTAAATGTTCTAGTGAAAAGTAATAAATCGGATATAAGGTTGTAAAATCTAGCTGTAATATTTGTAAACCAGTATCAATGTTCTGATCACGCCCCATAAACGACATAAGACGATGATATGCACGTGCTACATGATTATTTTCAAAATTTAGCAATATTTCTTCAGAAGGTTCTTGATGTCCATTTATCCTTAATGAAATCTCAGAAACACCAAGATCGTCAAATATCATAATACTTAGATTTTGTGAGTTTACTCGTGCAGCATCTTGTAATGCAATAAATATATGTCGCGGTGCAGAAACACCTTGCTGAGAAGCTATTTGCCATGTAAATAAGCCATTAATGTTACTTTGAAAAGAATCTGTGGTCGTAGTCAACCATGACAACGTTGATTTACCACCTTGACTCATAAAAGATAGCAACCGGTCTTCTTCAGATATTGATGGTGTCATCACTGGCATCCACAATGAAAGTTTTGTTAGTACTACATTACCAGCATCAGTACCAGCGGGTCGCCATATTGCATCATCGTCAGTGCCTTTTCGTACAAGTACAACTGTATGTTTAGCTCCGAAAATAACCTTTCTGACATTTCTACAGAATCCAAAGATATGTGACAGTGGAATTGCACATGAAAACATTCTTCTATTACCTTTTAACATTGCTCGACGTGATCTAAATCCTAAGTTGAAATCTGGATCAGCACCATGAACCACCGGCCACACATCAGCATCATTGTTGTTGGCGAAGTTTCTTGGTCGTCTTAGTTCGTATTGCTGATGCTCTGGAAAATTAGAAGTATCTTTTACAAACATCATTGATGGACCAGCTGATCTTGAATAATCATCGCTGTATCTTGCAAGACCAAGTATTGTCGTAGCAACGTCGACGTTTTCATGACAGACCTCAATCTCTCGTCCATTAATGATATATGCTGCACCTTTAAATAAGGCCATAATACCATTATTAACAAAACTAACACCCGTTTCAACTGCGTATGGAGTATTATCAGCTTTTAAAATTTCGCCCTCTACTTCAATAAACGCCTCAGCGGGTAGAAAATATCTGCTTGTATCTTGAACCTGAAGTTCAACCCTTCCACGCTGATCTGGAACTCGTGCGTCGTAATAATAATATTGATAATCACGCACAGACTCATCCTTGAGTACCGGTGCGTCCATGTCGAACGCTGGATCAGATATACGTTTGAACATCTTTATTATAATTATTATCGTCTAAAAGTGAGACCACTTCCTGCTATCAGACTAGCGGTTATATTTTTGTTTCTTTTTCTGATAATGGTACATCAGCCAACTCTGCTAGTTTTTGATTAGCAGCTTGATTTATTATTTTACTAATATTTGCAGGCATTACTTCAGTGCTAGGTAATTTTACAGGTTGAGGTCGGATTTTACTAATATTTGCAGGCATTACTTCAGTGCTAGGTAATTTTACAGGTTGAGGTCGGACCGCAGGTCTGCGTATTAATCGTGTTAGTCTATCCTTGATCGCTGAAAACGCTTTACTAGCGAGATTACCAACAGCACCAATACCTTTTTCACGAACAACATCAATAGCTTTCATCCCCAGTTGCTTTGCAATTGGTATTGCTTTTGGGGCTATCCTTCTAAACAGACCCTGAACAATATCGCCTAGTCCATCTCCGTTGGTTGTTTTGTATACTGGCAATCGAGAATTTACTGCCCTGACCATGGTTGGTCCACGTTGAGTACTATGTACGATCATTTTATTATAATAACTGTATTTAATTATATACTCAATCCAGTGACTTAGTCACTATAGTAGTCATCGGCGATTTCATTAATGAGGGACCGATATACATTAATATCCATAATTCCACCTGTAAATAATCGTTTACAAATATCAGCTGCTTCATTAATGATTTCTGATGAATTATTACCAGCTCGTTTTCCTCCAATGAGGATTTCTAGTCGATCAACATCAGCAAGGACGTTATTAGGACAAGTAATAAGGCCACTTCCATGAGTAGTAAATCCACTTCCACTTATGTCGCCAGAAGAGGTGTCTGACGGCTAATATTCTTCTTCTTCTTCCTTACCTGTTGTTTGGACTGGTCGTCGTGGTGATTGTAATCGTTTCATTGTTTCTTGTCGTTCTTGTTCTCGTTGTTGTAGCTCTTGTTGTAGTCGTTGTGATCGTTGTGATGGTGATGGTAGTGGTGATAGTTGTGGTGATGGTGGAAATTGTTCTCCAAGTGTTTTTACTGATTTCTGTAATTGTTTAATTTCTTCTATATATTTATGTACATCCTCATCAAATCTGTTAAAACTTCTAATATCTTCATTAGATCTGATTTCCGGAGTATCAGTAGCGATGCGATATATATCCCTGATCCAATTGGCAGAGCTTAGAGATTTAATATATTCTGGTTTTACATATTTTTGTTTTCCGTAATATCCAAACGTAGCAATATCAATTATTTTTTTTGGGATCCCTGATAGCAGCAATACCTTCAGGCGTAAATTTATCCATTATCTTAGTTTTGGTTCTTGGTGGTCGTGGTTGTGGTCGTGGTTGTGGTGGTGGTTGAGCTGCTTGAATATGACCAGCAATATCAACAGGCAATGTTTCAAGAGCTTTCTGTGTTGCCTCAGTTGCTGTAACAATTTTCTTTGTTGGTTCGATAATCGGTTTAAATAATTGTTCTGTACCTTCTGCAAATTCCACCTGAGACTCCTGACGTGATTGTAGTTGTTGCTTAACTAAATCACGGACGGGTAAATATTTTCTAATTGCCTCTAGTCGCTCTCGAGCTAACCTAGCTGAGTGTGGTTCTCCAATAATCATTTATTAATAATATTTATACTGGCTGTTTAATTTATAGCAGCAGAGAGGGTGAACTACCAATACTGAGTGACCAACGCGTAAATGAAATCGTATAAAAATTTGAAAAAAATACGTCAGCGATTGATAACAAAACTGAGCTAACCCAAACGATTTATTATCCGTTCTCAACCGTATGGAAATAGTCTCGGTTAGAGGTTTTGGTTTAACGTCATTGACCTTTTTTTAGCCTTCGTAGGAACCTTTATTTTTGTAAAATAAGGTCTCAGGCAAAGTGGTCTGTCCACCCTCTCTGCTGCTAGTTGTCCTCTTTTTTTTGTTATTGCTTATACATATTCAGTGATAAGAATCCGTCATCGTTGATAGAGTAATTGTGGTACTACAGTCTAATCGTAATGTTTAAATATCTCTCCAGTCCAAACATCTCAACTATATTACAGAAAATATATCCTCAAACAAACATAAAAACCTCAGTCGTTATATTATATCATTGTACACATATAGATCGCAGCAGACGACACTATACTGAATGAATCTAAGCAGTTCTGCAGCGGTCGGAATATACCAGAATAATATCGATCCAACGCATTTACTAACACAGTTCTGGCCCGTAAGAGTGTTACAGTTGAAAATACAGTATTTTAACAAGAAATATATAAAATTGCAGATTTTATTCAGAATCAGAATATACTGGTAAATACGAGTCTAGTGTTATCACGTGTGAGACAGTGCTAATAGTTATATACTTAAATTTAACTATATATTCATAAGAACTTCGATAGCCGTGTGGTTAAGGCGTTTGCGTGCAGATCCATTAGTGTGTATTCTCTGCGTGTTCGAGTCTCCAAAAATGCTAAAGGTATATTATCTTGCATTCGGCGATAGATGCTATTATAATTGGGGGCGTCTGCGGGCAGTTGATGACGAGATATGAGATTGTAAAAAAACAACCCAACTAATTCCAGGTGTATAGCTAACCTGGCCCCCATGAACCTCAAAGCGCCGGGGTTCACTTAGGGAGTGTTTTTATTACCCCGCAATCCAACAATTACATATCCGACGTCATCAACCTGCTCGGCAGGTACTTCCTTTTGCTCTTTTATTCTGATTAATTCAGAAATAGTTTTTATTCACATTAATTCAAAAATATATTTATTCAGAAATATATTTTTATTTAAACAAATAATTTATAATATATAAAATAATGAATCACGAAAACATCACATCAATTATTTCTGCTATTAAGAAATTACAAAACAGCGGCGTAAAAATATCTGACCAGCTTGATCCTGAAAAAATAATGAGCGATTTTGAATCATTACAATTTCGGATGACGGAGTTGATGGACAAAGACGTGGAAGAATTACTGGCTAAAGATAAAGACGTCGAGTGTGACTGTAGTGACTGTGTCACCAGTGACAACGTCACCAGTGACAACGACGACGAAGCTAGAATACCCACTTGTAAATTTGTCCCAGCTGATTTTAAACCGTAAAAAAATAATTATTGTCGAAACCTGATGGAAGTGTACAATTATTATATATTATATAAAAAATGTATACTTTCGCCAACAATGATAGTCGCCAATGAAATATTTCTTTTTGCTTGGTGTTTTCCGCCGTGATGTAATCACGGACTACGATAACGAAGTCATTACGAACGTGAGATCTACGATGACGCTCACGAGAGTGAGATCTACGATGACGTTGATGACGAAGTCATTACGAACATAAGATCTTAAGATCTCACATATAGGTTTATATTTATTTAGCGACTCCGACCTAAGATCGAGCAAGTGGCCAGATTGGTCAGTAAGTTTACAATGTATCCGTGATAAAAGACGACTATGACATCGCAGATAAACAACGTTCATTGGTTCTGATACAATCAAATAACCTGGAGGAACTTGAGGGGTAAATGAGTTGAGAATGTATCCTTGTTGGGCCTGATTGGATTTATCAGTGTCCACTTGATAACCGCCGTCGACGACGTCACATACTAGATTGACAGCGATCGTTGATGTGATATTAACGATGCCCGGGGCGACATGACGACCACCCGAATACGGATCGTTATAAAATTTGAGAATACTTGCCGGTGGGGTTATTTTTTTCTGCGCGTCGAGGATTTTTGGAAATAAATTTTCAATGTCGAGTTCAATTTTTATAGCATCTGGTCTAACTTTACGTCGATAATTTTCAGTGTGATTTTCATTAAGTCTATAAATTTTATTTTGTTTCGCAAATTCTCTGAAAATAAATAAAGAATTTCTACTAACCACATCATACATACGCTTATAATCAAATATTAGATATTGAATCATATCAACGATATTTTTTTTTACATCATCGTTGTAATTTGTTATTAAATCAATGATGAGATTTTTCGTGTATTCATGTATTCTATTAAATTCATCTGTGATTGGGTCAAAATATTTATCAATGTTTTCATCAACAGAATATACTTCATATCTACCATATTCATCAGGGTTTGATTGACTTTGATATGTTAAATGAAAAATTTTCGGCGATAGTATAAGTACATCATCATGATCAAGAAAAAATCTATTATCGGTCCATGGGTAATTTTTTCTATATTCGGGTATTTTTACTAAACATTTTTCCGTCGTTGAAAACTCTTCCAAGCGTGGTTCTGGCGGACCTTCATAACGAGGTTCAACATCAGGTCATCCCAGCACGGTTCTCACCGAAGACTGATATATGTCAACGGAGTAGTCCGGTGATAATATTTCAATCGCCGACGACAACGTTGGTTCGTGAACGGTAATGGCAATCTTTGATTCTTTTCCTGTGATGGATTTAATTCTGCGCTGGAATTCTTCATTGATCTGCTCTATTTGATAATTTCCCGTTGGTATACTGACTACTTGCCAATCAGGAGTTCCATCGGGTTTGTTTTTATTTGCAAATACTAATGAATTATTCGGTTGTAGTCCACCAAACGACGTTGACTTAATGTTGGGCCAACTATAATAAACCCGTAATTGCGCTAGACCTATCTCGAATGCTGGTATTGCAGTTGGAAAATTAATACTGAATTCAGGCGAAGTCGAACTCGCTGATATCATTGTGGTTCTTACCGGAGCAGTATTAGTGATGATCTGTTGTAATAATTCCCTTGACTCAGCCATTATTATACTATTATTGTTTTAAATCCTGTTCATGAATTTTTTCATTAACGACTTTGTCGTCGAATACTTCATTGTAGATCTTTATTGCGATACTGAATTCTTCATCGGATATTATTCCATCATTAAGTGATGAAGAAATCAACGATGACAATTTAGAGTATGCGGTCGTTGCAGTATGTAATTTCATCGTGTACTCGTTTAATTTTTCATTCGTGCACGTATTTATCTTCTTCGCGATAATATTAAATATTTCTGCGATCGACGTTGACGATGAAACAATGATTGTTACAACGATCGGCGCCGTCATCGTCAGCGTTGATAATACTACGCCGGTTCCAGCAACTAGCGTAGAAACCGAATAAACCATAATATCAACGACGGTTGCACGTCTACGATATTTCTTTATTTTTGTTGTATAATTATCGATGATGGTTTTTAATTTATTCTGCCATGTTATTACTTAATCGTATCTGTATCTGTGAGCGCAATCAACGTCAACGTCTATCATTATACTTAATTGTTGTTGTCTAAGACGTTGTTTGCGACAATGACAACGGAGATGTTTCAGCTACGAATTCTATGCACCACCAGATAATTTTTTATCATCTGATACCAGCATAAAAGTTCTTCGGTATCTTTATTTAACCCTACAGATACAGTCCCAGAAAAATTATTATCGGTTGAATAGCGCCATGAAAATGTAGTAAATATTATTAATTTTTCAGAACTGAACACGGACAACCTGTACACACCGGTTACTTCTGCGGTATGTTTAATAGTGTTATTTTCCGGTGTCCACGTTGATGATCCTGATGATACCGTGTACACGACACGGCGACATTAGTCGCTGAGTGAGGAATTTTAATCAGATTAGTTTTTTGAACCATATTAGGAATTCCACTGAGAATATCGCTGAGTTTTGTGTTTATGTCGGCGAGTTTAATATCAACAATTGCTAGTTTTCCAAAAAATTCTTCATTTATTCTGTTCAAGTTTCTACGAAAACTCAGAAACAGATTTACATGATTAGAAAAATCAGTTCTAAATGCGGCCATTCCATCATTGATCGTCGGCAACGAAGTTGTGACAGGAATTTCCTTATCGTCTACATATTTCTTCGTTGAATCGTCGAAATTATCCGTCGGTTCACCTACGCTAATAATTTTGTTGTTGCTCATGTTAATGACACCGTTCATTATATCGCCGGTTTTTAACAATCGTTCACTTACACTATCTCGGATCGACGATGGAGTAACGACACTAGGAACAAGTTTGCCCTCGCTGTCGTACACGGCAATGAGGCCTACTCGAGACGCGAGATTACGCACAATGATATCGTTGATGGAAATATTACTTGTCTTCAATTTTCCTTCGCGGTTTTGAAATACGACGAGTTCATTTTCGTAGACATTGGCAAGATTGAGCATGTCAGATAATTCATCATTGATCTGCCGTGTTACTCGCTTGAGTAAGTCTTCGGATGGTTCTTGTTGAAGTTTGGTTTTAGCTGATCGTCCGTAAATATCTACCATTATATGATTAGCGATTATTTAATGTATATTCGTGTACAACTTTATGAGGTGGTTTCGTTGATCTTGAGACAGCATCAAGTACTGCTAGTGCTTCACAGCAACATATTGGTGGATCCGTTAATGTTTGTGTTGGTAGCGTTGAGTACCAGATTGGAATATTTTGAAGTGCGGTACTTTGCACCGGAGTGCTTTGCACTCTGTCGACGTATTTTAAAAATTCTTTTGGTGGTGCCAACCCATACGAATTGAAATAAACAATTCCACGTGGATCAATTACATATGAAACCCAATGAATGCCACGACCAGAACTTTTATCGAGATTAATAATACCTGTTTCTGACAGATTTGGATTTTTTGATAATTGATCACGGATAAAAACACCTCTAAAATTCGTTATACGCAACCGCGCAGCAGCATCGAGTAAATCAGAATTCGATAGTGGAACTATCGTTGGTGATTTTGTCACTGTCACCGCGTTCCTGGAATTCTTAATCCGCGACCAACGTGAGGTCGAGATCCTGGAAGTCTTAATCCGCGTCCGACTCGCCGACGTCGTCTTTTTTTTTAATACGGATCCGCCTGTCGCTTTATTGAATAACCTTCCCGCGACAGCTCCAACAGTACCTACCGCGGCCGCTGTTGCGACCGTAGGGGCCGCCGCCGCTATCAACGCGGGTAACGCTGCGAGAAACAGAAATATTCCACCGGTCTTAATAGAATCCTTAATGGCGCCCACGGAAAGACTTAATCGTATTCCTTTGCTGGCGTGTTTAGCTTCGTTAAATTTTTTAAATTGACGTTCGGTCAACGATAATTTATTTGCACCGGATATTTGATCGTGTTTTAATATTTTTGTTCCGCATCGTGATGCTAACGGTGATTGTAATCGTTTAATCTGACCCGGGGTCAGACTGACACTAACATGATGATATAACATTTATTATATATATTTGATTTCTAAATACTGATTTAAATCAGCGTTTGCATATTCTCTACGGGGTCATCAACGACTCTCATGCAACCACCAATACCTTCTACGAGCATTGCTTTATAGGATAATATAACGGCGATGGCTCTGTACGTGGGTATATCTACGATATTTCTGTTAATGCGAGCTCGAAAATGTATATCAACGACGGACTGTCTAAACAAATCCAAATGCTCCAGCGAAAAATAATAAATCGGATATAACGTTATAAAATCTAGCTGTGATATTTGTAAACCAGTATCAACATTTTGATCACGCCCCATAAACGACATCAATCGATGATAAGCACGCGCCACATGATTTAGCTCGAAATTCAACAAAATATCCTCGGAGGGTTCTTGATGTCCATTTATTCGCAGCGACACCTCACTGACACCAAGTTTGTCAAATATCATCGCGGAACGTATTTGTGAGTTTAATCGTGCAGTACTTTGGAAAGCAACGAATATATGTCGCGGTGCAAAGACGCCCTGTTGTGATGCTATTTGCCACGTAAATAAACCATTGACGGCACTTTGGATGGCATCCGTGGTCGTCGTCAACCATGACAACGCTGATTTGCCACCACTACTCATAAAATTGAGTAACCGATCTTCGACGGTAATCGCGGGGGTCATTACTGGCATCCACAATGAAAGTTTTGTTAATATTACTTTACCATGAAGTGCCGCAGTTGCACCTTAGTCAGCTCCTTCAACGTGCCATAATGCATCATCGTCGGTTGCTTTTCGTACAAGTACAACTGTACGTTTGGCTCCGAAAATAACTTTTCGTACACCCCTACAAAATCCAAAGATGTGCGACAACGGAATCGCGCAATAAAACATCCTATCCTTGAGCATGGCCTTCCGCGATGCGAATCCGAGGTTAAAATTGGCGTTCATGGATATTACTGCGGAAGTTTCTGCGGTTCCTGCGGCATTTCTTACGTTGACGATGGTTACATTTTTATGGCTCGGATGATCAGAAGTATCCTTGAAAAACATCATGGATGGGCCGGCTGATTTTGAATAATCATCGCTCTATCGCGCAAGGCCAAGTATTGTCGTGGCAACGTCGACATCTTTCTGAATAGATTCAATGTTTCTTCCGTCGATGGCGTACGTGGCAGTGTCGAACAACGCCATGATACCGTTGTTGACAAAACCAAAACCAACATCGTTGTCGTATTCGGTATTATCCGCTTTTACGATTTTACCTTCAACTTCAATAAATGCCTCCGCGGGGTAGAAATATCTACTCGTATCTTGAATCTGTAATTCGATTCGTCCGCGCTGATCTGGCATTCGCGCATCGTAAGAATAAAATTGAAAATCACGCTTAGATTCATCTTTGAGAATTGGCGCCTCCATGTCAAATGCGGGATCAAACTCGCGTTTAAACATGTTATGTTATTGATCATCGTCTAATACGAAGACCACTCCCCGCTATCAAACTTGCTGATATATTTTTTTCCTCATCGGTCGTTGACGGTAAAGCCGATGACAGCGTCATTGCTGCTAGTTTCTCGTTTGCGGTATCATTTATTATTTTACTAACATGCGCAGGCATCTCTGCGGTCGACGGTAGCGCTGGTGGCACTCGCTTTCGTGTTAGAGCGCCCTTCACTCGTTGCGCTAATCGAGATAGTCTATCTTGGATCGTAGAAAATACTTTACCGGCAACATCACCGACCGTGTTAAGACCGTTTTCACGAACAACATCTATGGCTTTCATGCCTAATTGCTTTGCAATCGGTGCTGCTTTTGGGGTGATTCTCGAAAATAAACCCCTAACAACATCACCGAATCCATCTCCGTAAAATGCTTCATAGACGGGTAATCGACCATTAACCACCCTGACCATGATTGGTCTTCGTTGATTAGCGTGTATGATCATCTATTATAATAATTATATCTAACTGTTTAATCAGTGACATTCAGTCGGGCGACCTTCAGTCGCTATGATAATCATCAGTAATTTCATCGATGAGAGACCGATACACGTTAGCGTCCATGATGTCACCGGTAAATAATCGTTGACAAATAGATGTGATTTCGCTAATTATTTCGCGAGAATTATTACCAGCTCGTTTTCCACCGACTAGAGTTTCTAATCTATCTACATCAGCGATGACGCTGTCGGGACAAGTAACGAAAGTTTTACTTTCTCGAGTGAGACCATTTCCAGTTTTGCCTTTAAAATAAGATGTAACACTACCAAAGAGACCTTGGGGTTGAGCTGGTTCCGCCGACGGAGTCGTCGACGAAGTTGGTTCCAACGATGGAGTCGTCGGTGTTTTCTCCTTAGAAGATTTTATTCGTTTCATTATATTTTCTTTAAACTCATCATAATCGCCAAAATCATCTATTCTTTCAGTATTTTTAGAAACGAGATATACAGCAGTAATCCAGTCATCAGGTTTAAATTCTTCTACGTATTTAGGTTTTGAATATTTATGTCGAGATTCATATTTTGATGCAATAGCTTCTGTGTAGGATGGATTTTGAATAGCATTAACGCTCTTAGGTTTAAAATAATCAAATACTGATCGTTCTGGTTCTGGTTGACGTTGTTGCATTTCCTGAAAAGTCAACGCCATATTCGCTATAGCTGTATTGTAAGTAATATATCTTTTGTCGCTACTTCGAGCTTGATCAACATTAAAACGTAAACGAAAAATCCATTTGTACCATTGCTCGCGACTTATATTCTCGTCGGCGTACTCAGGTTTTAGAAATTGTTTTCGTTCATCATAAGATAAAAAAGCGGTCTCAGCTAATTTATTTATGTTAAACTTTGCGATGCTGTCAATGAAAACCTCATTAAATTTATCAGATAATTTAATCCTGGCGCCGTCAGCGCTGGCTTGGGCTTCAGCGACTGCGTCATCATTATCATCTTCTGCTTGATCTGTCTCTGGCGCGGTCGCGCTCGCCGCAGCTATGGACGCTGAAAGCTCTGCGGAAAGTTCTCGTAGAATTTTTTTCATTTTTTTTAGTTGGCGACGCTATTTTTTCAGTTTGTTTTGCCGTCTCAGTTAAAACAGGGACGATACCCTTCGTGGTTTCAGTGATGGGTTTAAATAATTGTTCTGCAGATGTTGTAAATTCTTCTTGGGTCTGTTGCCGTTCCTGTAATTGTTGTTTGACGTGATCACGGACAGGTAGATATTTCTTAATTGCTTCTTGTCGCTCTCGAGCTAATCTAGCTGAGTGAGCTTCACCGATCATTATTGATATAACGCAATGGTTTAATTACAGCAGCAGGGAGGGTGGGCTAACAAAAATGACGCGCACGATTACGTGAACGATCACTCACAAAATTTTATAAACACGGATGTCAACGGCGAAGTAACAGCGCGAACTAACGCCGCATTGATACTGTGGAGAGAATCTCGATAAGTTAGAGGTTTCAGTTTGACGTTATTGACCTCTTTTTTAAATTTTTTTCGTGTGAATCTTTATTTTTAGATCTGTTTGCTCGAAACCAATTTGTAGGTTCACCCTCCCTGCTGCTATATTTGTTTGGCAAAGTTGCTTGAATTTCGTAACCCAGGCGTGCTTATGATGTAAATTAAGTTACTTACATTCTTAAAAACTTGGCAAGGACCATAATACTTAACTTGTTGGGGATCTTGAGATACGGACAGGAAAGCACGAAGTTCCATTCTTTTTCCGAATTGTTGGGAAGGTCAAAGAGTATAAAACACGTTATGAAAGCATTTACTTTGGTTTTAGTTCTGATATTCCTTAAAGGAATTGCCTGTGTAATAGTTTTCAACGTATACATTATGGTCAACAGGTGGTTCATCAAATAAAGGAATAGGTATATTTTGATTGGGTTCTGCGACCACTTGACACGTGTGACAATATCAACAGTAATTATAGGCAGTACTTTTAATTTTGAGACAATAAAAATGCTTCCAGATCCTGAGATACGTTTTAAGGACATAACCATCCAGGGCTGTTTCATGCGCTGGAGTAAGAAGTTGCCGTCAATATGATTTGGGAAGGACAGTCTAATAGCTCACTGACCACTCGTCACCAATGGATACATCAAGTGGTATCCACTTTCTCGTAAAGACCCATGTTTCACAAAATAACAAGCGGTACTTATGTGGCTTCAGCTGCGCTAATAGTCTTTTGTCACCGGATATAGGAAGGCAATGAGTAATTAAAAGAGTAATTAAAAGAGGATCACTGTGATCAGTACCGCTTGATTCATCATTAACAGGATCATCAGTGACTTCATCAAAACACTGACCAATAAATGTGTCTTCTAAAGAAATAATGTTCTGATTAACTCCATTGTTAAGAGCTCTCTTTGCGATAGCTCTAGTAACTGCTACACCAGTATTTCAATTTCAATAGAATATACTTTTCGATCCGAACAGGCTTATCAACTACAATTGGATTAACAGCAACCTCCTAATAAATGAACAGCCTCTATGAGGAAGGAAGTCAACTCTCCTACAGTTTCGGGTCCTGATAATAACACCGATAACAAATGTACACAATGGGGAGGAACACTAACCAACCCGTAATCTACTCCCTGAATAAGAACACCTTCACAGGAAGATGATTTCTCAGCAAAAGGCAATGTACTTGATAATGTAAGACTCAGAGAAGTTCCTGTGTCTCTGTCTATTTCAATAGGGATAGACATGGCAAAATCACCAACAAGTGATACAGAAGCTTTCGGCTTTAATGGTTCATTATTTTCCATAATAAAATCAGACTAGAATTTGTTTCACCCATAAATTTATTGCTTTCAGTACATGATCATGACCGTAACCTCTTAGAAATAAGAACATTCTCTTGCTTATTTTTCAACCTGTAGCAATCAAAAATAGCCTGCTCTTTCTTCGTGCAATAAGTGCACGCAGGAAGAGATAAGGACTTATAATCAGTCTTATCAGACGTTTTATTCCTAAATGTTGTGCCAGATTGAGATCTGGAAGTAATCAAATGAGAGAGAAATGGTGTTTTACTATAAATCAGCTGAAATGAAGGGAATATTTATGAAACTTTGTGAGTCAAAAATTAGTCATCAACTGCACTAGCAGAATTTTATAAAGTTTCGACCTTTTTCTCACAAGGTGGGCCTTGAGGTTACGATGGAGGCAATTCCTGAACATTTCAATCAATATGAATTGTCTGAAGTTATCATAATCATTTTCAACCTTCTAGGTGTGTATCACCTATCAAATAGTTCTTTATCCCATGTAAACTCGACAATTGGATTGACCTATTTCTTTTCTTCAATTACCGAAGCCTCTGTCGATATGCCGAAGGCACAAATTCATAACCCTTCAATATACATTCCATAATCACATCATAATTATCATTTTCTTTCGCCGAGAGTGAAATGTAGACTTCAGGAGATGTGCCATAAAGTACACTTTGTTATAACAAAATCAAATGCTTTCTTAGTCATAACAAATTTTCAGCATTTTTCTATAAATGAGGAAGATATTTATTACTTCAATTTCTTTACAAGGGGATACAAGCCTAATATTTCGGGGAACATCTTAACCTAAATTTGTATGTCGGGGGTGGGGTGGGGTCGGGTATTCTACTTACCAGTCCTTATTCTTTTATTGTAAATTGCATGTCCCTTTCGTCTTTTTGCATTTGAATTTCCCTTTCTTCTTTCTCCCCTTGCATTTGTATTTGTGTTTCTTTTTCTCCTTGGGGTCTTTTCATTTGCATTTTCATGTCAGTGTCTCCTTTTCGCATTTGCATTCGCATCACTTACTTCTGAAGCTGCAGGTTTTTACTTATAATTCTGTTTGGTTTCTTAGCTATAATTATCTTAATTCCCTGACCGAACCAGACATATGCTTATTAATCAAAACCAACGAATACCCCTTTCCAGCACATAATGAATCAAAATATTCTTTATCTCTTGCTTCGTTAGTTAAAGAAGCGATCGCCTCAGACAAATCATGTCTTCGAAGCTCAAACATCTTGTCCCTTTTTAAAACTCTAATACCCTTCTGGGTATGATCTAATATAATTTTCTCCACTTTAGATGCCATGGTGAAAGCTTTTTGGTTTCAATAAAGATTTCTCAGGGATGTGAAATTAAAATATCCGGGACTAAGATAATTCCAAACCAAAGGGAATCTAAATTTCAAAAGCAATTTCTTTGAAATCTTTTAAAGAAATTCGTATCCCCAATCTCATTACGTGATCTCAAATTCCACCAAATTCTTTAACAGCGTTCCTTCTGAAGCTTCCATGTCAAAAGACCACAAGGTTTAATCAAACGAAATCACCTCATCCCAGGACACAACCTTCTATCTTGAGGCTATGTAACATATTTACAAATGACCCTTACAGTCTATAAACATAAAATTAACAACATTATATATATATATAACCTTATATACTTATATATATATATATATATATATATATATATATATATACTATATATATATATATATATATATATATATATATATATATATAAAACCACGGCCGAGTCATATCGAAGACTTTGAAAAAGGGTACTAACAGCTGCCTCGCTTGGCGCTCAGCATTAAGAGGTTAGTATTAGGACTGGTCGGCCTGGTGTCAGGATAATGTGACTGGGATGGACATTATGCTACATGTCTGTGGCATGATGCCTCATTGCTAGACATCAATATAAACTGTCACACTGCAGACATCGTAGCGATATGACTGAAAATTTGTTGAAGCTACGTTAAAAATCTAAATCACACACACACACACACACACACACACACACACACACTGTGAATATGGCTAAAAATGAAAATATTTAAGTTCTGTTTTAATAGCCAGGAAAAATACACCCAAATCTTCATTCTGACCATGACATTAACGTGTCGGTTCTTCTGTACACTATACTTTTTGCGATCCTATGTTTTGTTTCAAACTTATCTGAATAATGAGATTGGGATGATAGCATGAGGACTGTTGCTCTGTACCCATATTTATTTCAGAACGTGTTGCGTCTATCTCAACATTATTGACTACCCCTATACCTTCAACTTTGACAACCTCACTACGAACTGCACCTGCTATGATGAACTCGACCAAGACAACAAACCCCACCATGACAACTTCTTCAAGCGCTACATCCTCCATTTTATCAGAGACTACAATTCCGACAACGACATCAAAAATAGGTTTAGCAGCATTCACACCAGGTACTACACAAGAAAGACCACCGTAGCTCTGAATACTATGTCCACTACGACTGTTACTCAGATCCCAATTACTACACCCACAGCCACTACTACTCCGACGAAAATACCTACAACTGCTACTACAGACATCCACACCTGTCATTACTAGTAATATGAAGAACACTAATGACGTTACTTCTTCCAAAGAAATTTTTTCTATTCCGTTTCACTCTCTCTTTCTTGCTCTCTGCTCGTATATGAAGAGTTATATTTTTTTAGTAATGTGTAAGAGATTTAAGTGCCATATTCTTATAAGAAGAGTTATCATTTTACCACTTGGAAAACAAGAATATAACAATAACGGTAACTTATTTACTGTGTCTAAAATATTTTCTCATTTTGTTCGTGTTTCGCACTAATTATCCTCAAACAATCCATTGGAAGTCTTGTAAGGGTTTATGTTTCAAAAGATTGATATCGACATTCAATCATACTTATTAATTAAATATATTACTGCGAAAAAAACTGAGTTATTAGGTAATCAATGATTTGTAAATACATATTGATTATTTGCAGATTCAGAAATATGAGAAAAATAGGAAAAATTCTATTATCACATATCTATATATGTAATTTAATGTGAATAATATGAGAAAATACATTTGAACACTTTCATCACTACGCAGTGGTTTTTCAGTTTTAGATTAGCATAATGTTAGCTTGACCGTTTCTCCCTAATATTGACAGGAGGAGTAGTTGTGTTTTCAATATTGATACTATATTGTTTGTGTTAGTACAATAGTAATATGTAGGTTGATTCATAACAGTGTAGAAGTTAATTATGCCATCAAGACAATATTTTTTTAGAAGTTTCAGGGGCACATATAAATGTGTGTGACCTTCCGAGAGATGGACTAGAGCAGTTAAATGTCAGCTGTGATTTTAATACCAAGGAGGGATGTACAGCCTTGTACACCTCACCATTAGACAACTATTGGAAGTATCAGACACAGCCGGTTGGAACCCAGTGGGATGGTAGAATAAATGGAGACCATTCTACTGGTTCGTAACTTGTAATTCGTAACTGAGTTGACACATTCGCAAAATGCAACATTGCATGAAATCTGTATAATTAAAGTATCCATATAATCAATCAGGGTACAATACACCTGTGAAAGGAAAACTAGGAAAGTGGGTATTTTAACTATTGTCCTTTATGAGCGGTGTTTTTTTAAATGGCGGTCATCTGAAATAGGCTTTATTGTATTCTTTGAATGTATGTCTTCATTTTGTTCAAAACTTTATAGAGGCATGCAACAAGTCTGCAGACTTGTTTATATTTCTCTAACGTTCAATATGCATAGTTCAGTGGTTTCATTTTCCCTATATTTTCTTGTGCATATTTGTTTTGAGAATCTTATTATCAAAATTCTCGACCTTCCGAGAGATGGGCGAGAGCAGTTAAATGTCAGCTGTGATTTTAATACCAAGGAGGGGTTTACATCCTTGTACACCTCACCACTAGACATCTACTGGAAGTATCAGTCAGTGCCGGTCGGAAGTCAGTTGGGTGGTAGAATAACTGGAGATCATTTTACTGGTCCGTAACTTTTAATTCGTAAATGAACTGACACATTTGTAAATACCTAATTCGCATTGACAGTTGATTAAGATATAGTGTCCATTGAAGGAATGAAGGGATCATCCATTTGTTTCCCTTTTACATAGATTTGTTTTATAAGGAAGTTAGGTACGAACGGAAAACGAGTTAGGTGGGGCCTTAAACTCTGTATGAGTGGCGCCTTTTCTATGGGGTTTCCTGTAAAGTACGTTTTATAGTTTGCTATGATAAAATATCTTTTTCTTTTCTTTTCTTATTGAAGATGCTTTAAACTGCAATAGTTATCTATATGTTCTTATACTATACTGTTTGAGAAACTTACCTCTGCTCATGAACCTTAATATCGCAAGTTGTCGATTATGTTGTAGTCTTTATTCACATGGAATATGATAAAGCTACGCTTAGCTAATGTGACCATGTATTAAAACTCAGTGCTAGATAATTTGACTCATGTTTGAATGTGTATGGAGTTTCAAAATAAAACATTTGGTCGATGGTTTAAAAATAACAAAAATGAAATAATATTGTGTTCCACACATTAGCTAGCATATTTGGCATAAAAAAATCTAAATATGTTTCTTACTCGTGAGTGTTATATTTATTAGTATGGAATTCAAACTCAGACTGTGGAGGGGGTAGAGGAACTAATTTAAAATATTTAATTTGTCTTGTGTTTTTGTGATGAGTGGGTTTGTTTATTTTATATTTGTTTTTGGGGGTGGTTGTGGTTGTTCATTAATTAAGCGTATAATTGTAAGCACTATTCAAGCGCAAGGCGATGATGAGGTAATTCTTTAATGAAAGATTCCACACTGAACATACAGCAATGTGCGAATTTAGGAGTTTTTAACCTTTTAGACATTTTAAGTTTCCTTTCACACTAACGTGCTGAACAAGTATCCAGTCCTTTTCAGATAGCCTGATTTACAATGTAGTAGGGACTGATAGTGATCATTTGACAAGCTGAAACCAGAAAGCATTTTCTTCTGTGCAAGAAACAATACAGTTTTGTGATTTAAGTACGTGGTGATAAGACTACAAGTACAGCACTTCAGACATCAACTTTGTATTTATTACTGAAAAAACAACTTATAGTTTTGTTTGTATGCCAGTGTTCATAAACGTTCTTTAAATATACATGGTATACATGAAATACCAAAGAAATTCCATTCAAAGAGCAGCGGTAGAATGAAGGACTAAGGGCGTTTTGTGGCATATCGGTGTGTATGCGTGTTCGGAAATAAGGTAAAAACGCAGTGGCCGCATAATTGGTATCCTATTTTTATACGTTTCCCATTAGTGGTAGTCAAACTTAATCTTCTATCGTTGCCTTACCTAATGCATTCCTATGACTAATTTGGATTAATCTATCTGAACAAAAATGGGCAGACGCCTCTTTTATGACGCAACTTAAACTGGGCATCTGCAGTTGTCACAATTATTAAAAGTAGTAAAGGGTTACGGTGAAGTAAGTACGCAAGTGATGAAAACTGTGCTTTAAAATTGAAAATACATTCTACGCACTCTTGAATTTATGTACAACACAAAAGTAATGGCTGAAACATCACTTATTACTAAGTGAAAATATATTTTCAAAAGCTGTAGTTTCTATTTCTAGGTGGATCTGGTGGCTACTACCTATTTAATTCAAACAACTTCTTCCCGAAAGGGAATACACACCAGTTACTGACGCCACTTATGCAATATCGTAATATATGTCTACGATTCTGGTACAACCTACCTACTGTGGATTCTAATATAAAGGTGCTAGCAAATGGTCATGAAGTCTTCAGCAGAGAGTATCTCAAGACACGAGGATGGGAAGAAAAGATTATTCCCATTTTGCAGACGAGCATACCCTTTCAGGTATTTCACATCAATGACACAACGTGAAGAGCATTGGAAATAATTATTTTTCTTATAAATATACATTTTGTTAAATAAAAATATCTAGTGAATAACAGCCAGAATATAAAAAGTCCTTTGCATTTCTTTAAATTGGTATATTTTGTTTGTTTAACTATTAGTCAGGAAAGTGTATAGAAGCTTAGGTACCAAAACATTTTCTCTTTACACATGTAACACTATTTATTCTATTGTTGCATGGATGGTTAATAATTTCAGAAATCTTTCAACAAAATTAATTGTTTTCAACAAATACTTTGTTAATACATGAACTGGGTGACTTCAACTCTGGCGATTCTCGATATAAAATAAGTACTTAATGCATGAATTGAGGACTTGAAAATTAATATAAGCATGAAAATGGTCTTATCTCTTATTATTTTTAAACATTAGAATCATCCATCCATTATCAATACTGTTTGTTAGGAGTCCAATTAACTTTTCACAGGGACCAATGTGCACGAATACCCTTGCCTCTGGGAATACTTTAAAGTGTTTGCATGAAGTAAATGAAAATCATGTTTAGATATATATTTTCTTAAACTTTACTGTCAGGTCAAAAATGAGTAAAAGTCACTACAATTCAGCAGAAACGAATCGGTGTGTGTGTGTGTGTGTGTGTGTGTGTGGTGGTCGTTGCGGGGTTTTGAGACGGGGTCTCGTCTTTATTTTCATTCGTGAGACGATAAGTGAATAAATTCCTGTGTTTTTTAGATGTTCAGTCTTTGACAGGATTTAGCACAATGGCGAATAAGAGGCCAAGCATTAACTTGCTCTTTGTTTTGTTTGTGGAAGGTGGGTTGGGGAAGAGCTTGTAGGTTTTTGATATTTATATTGATATTTTGGCGACAATTGTTGGGGACCTATGCCAACAAATGTATTACAATGTCTCTGCCTATTGATTATACTGTAGAAAAATGTGATAATAGGTCATCAGGTTACAAAGATGGTTATCCAGAGAAATTAGGTTCTGGGGCAAAGTCATCAAATTTGTGACCTTTGGACTCGTGGAAGTAAACAATGGTTTAATACAAACTTTACTAACAGTGATTTTGCTAGATAAACTGATTGTCAAACCATTATTATGTCTCATTAACCATCATTGTTGGAATTTGGGCAGTGAATCCACTTACCAGATAACATATTGTACTGGACAATTTGATGAAAATTGCGTGAAATTATTGATATATCAATTATCAGTTTCGTTTAGAAACTCTTTGTTTGGTCTTTAATTTAGAAAATATAGATTTTCATGGTTTTTTCGTCAGTCAGATCGTTAGTTAATTAAAGTTGTGAAAAATGATAAAGACATGAAATTAATTATTTTGTAGTTGTAATCGTATTTTCAAAAGCAGCTAGAATATAGTCGACGACAAGAATAAGAAGAAGCAATTCATGTCAATGTGAGAAACTCTCATCGTAGTATCGAAGTCAGTGGAAAAACGAAACGTAGCTGCCATGTTTCAGTCGTAGGCGTCGTCTAGATATGTACTGTTTGGGTAAAATTTGTCATGTGTTATGTATATTATATTTCAATTGTATGTCTGCCTTTTGCTCGTGATTGAGGTGGAGCTTCTGCCTACCTGATTATTAGCATGCAATGTCTACCTGAAATGTTTTCATGGTTCTAAATGGTACAATTTAAGTTCAAGGTCTATCCTTCATTTAGAATCAATGCAAGTTTCCATTAGTGTTTCGGTAAACAAAATATTCAATTCAATGTAAGGTGACATTTTGTACACAAAGAGGTTAGACAAAGAATTTAATTAATTTCATTCCTGTTTCATATCAGTCTTTGGAGATATTATGATCAGAGGTTTTAAGTTGTGTTCAAATATAATTTGAGTGAACTCTTTTGTTTAAATACAAAGTTCTCATTAACCTTCTCGACTAAAACAACTCTTTGAAATTATTGAGGACTCATTCAAAGACATTATATATTGCATCATTGTGGCATAGTGGCTCGAAATGTAGCCTTTTTTACTGTCCTAGTTAAACTTTTGCCTTCATGTAATACATTACTTAGCCTTATTTAATGTAAGCTTTGTTGATATCATCTTGCCAGGCTTATAAGAATCCTTCCTAATCCCTGAGAGGCGGGGTTTTTAGTGCTCTGTGCTATATCCTTTTCATTGTTTTATCTTGTAACAGAAAATGGATTGTCTGCTTTCAACGAGTTCGAAAATTTGTAGTAATTATAGCATTTTCATTGGCCAGATTTCCGTCTATATGATTACATTTATATTTGTATGCCAAATTAATTAATTATTTACGGTTGCTAATATGGTGCATGTATTGAAATAGATTTGTCCATAAAAATGTATAATACATTGTTTGCGTATTTAATCCTATTCAGGACCTCCTTCGCCACAAAGGTCATTGAATACTATGTTTTGTTTTCGGTCTATTAGTTTGTTATATGATGTCTACCCAATACCTTTTATGTCCTCCTATATTGCTTACCCCCCTCCAAGCTTCCTTGGCATTCCTCGTATTTCTTCTTCTTTGAGAATTACAGTCCATTACATGGAAAATATCAATATCAGAATTTAGACAAAATATCTTCGTTCACTGAACGAAAAAGATTTTCTTTCTTAATTTTTTTTTTTTTTTTTAGAAGAGAAACTTGTCCCTTAGGAGAAATTCTTATTATGTTATGATAGATACACGAGGATCGGGTACAAATGTCTGGGCTGACAAAGTAGTTCAGTGGTTGTTCGAAGTGCTTATTTGAATCCTAAGGCACTTTACTCCAATTTCCCAGGCACTAAAGAACCTTCCTGTGCCGCTGTAAGGTAAAACATCAAAACAAACCGTAAATAGGACTGAATGCTTCTAGTCTGTTTCCAAACTTTATTCGCCGAACTTGAAAAAGGTAACAAAGGTACGGTGACATGAAACCCTCACTTTTTCACACCGAAATAAAATGAAATTTTACTGTAGTACTGACATGCATGTCATAAAGCATTTGTAAACTTCTTGAAGCATAACCGTGTATATATATATATATATATATATATATATATATATATATATATATATATATATATATATATATATATATATATATTTCAGATTGCATTTGAGAGCCACAGAACTAAAAGTCGTTACGGTTACGTAGGTATCGACGATGTGGTCATAGCAATAGGTGAGTTTCAATGTTCTTATGATATAAAATGATGGAGAATTATCATCATTCAGCCTCAGAAATAGTTGTCATATGCCTCCTTTAATATGGTATAATTAGGACTGCATTGATCTAAACGGAAACAGAATATAAATATACAATATTAAAACCAACAGTAAATATAAACTACTGTTATCGTCAAATACGAACAGGATAGCTAAATTTGCTTTAACACCACATCTCGTTTCTGCCTAATTTCCATTATTTAGGGATAAATGTCAGAAGTCAAATTTTGCAGAGCTTATTTTCATACAATGAAAACTATGTACCAATGCTCTTTGAGTTCAAATTCGGTGTATATGGCTCACAAGTAACGTCCTCCTACCGCACAAGCACCAATTCATAAAATATGTCTCATGATTAAAAAAGATACGGCATATTTTCGTGTGTTGAAGAAAATATCATAGCTCAACTGGAAATGGCATCACTGTTCAGAGCTTATGTCAATATGAGTAAACCTATTTCATTTTTGTTTGTAAAACCAGCAAAAATATATGCAAGCTATTAACTTTGATATGAGGTTAATGTATCAGTTTTTTTATACTAGAGAGGTTTTGCTATCATGTGTTTTGTTTTCATCTTATCTGAGTACTGTAATTGTAGTGTTAGTATTAGGATGGGTTTGAATCCTGCTTTTGCCTTTTATATATGTACGCATTTTTTTTTTCTTCAGAACGTTCTGCTTCGACCTCCACATTATAAACAAATTTGACAGCCTCACTACAGACTGTACCCTTGGCCAAGAACTCGACCGATACAGCAACCGGTACACGACATCTTTATCCGCTGCTACATCCACCACTTTATCAGAGACTACTACACCAACAAAAAGACGAAAAAAAAAAAAAAACCCCCCCCCCCAAAAAAATACAGTAACCACACCAATTAATACACAAGCTGCCAAAGCAACTACCACATCTGAATAATACTTCCACTACCATTGTTACTCAGGCAACCATACGACATCCACAACTAGTACTTCAGCCACATCCGTTATTGCTACTAATATACCGATGGAAACACCGACAACTAGAGCTATTACTACGCCGACATCTGTAAGAAACACTTCTCCAGCAGTCACAGTATCTACTCCTCTGTCCAGGGCAGCATCCACAACATCTTTTGCCCCTTCCACTCAAAAAACATCACCAACCTCTACTAAATCAACAACCACAAGAACATTGATGACTACCACTATACTGACATCCGCATCTGCTTAGTATTTAGATGGGCCACATCCACAAAAAGAACCTTTACGACTCCGAATACAGCAAGTAAAACTCTCACTTAACGGACAACCACGCCTAGAATTAATACTATATGAACAAACACACACGCACAACCACTACTCCGACAATCATATCTAAAATTACTTTTACACAAATATTCAGACGACCATTGAACTTTCGACTACATTTCAAATAACTCATACCTCGAGCCTATTATTATTATCCAGTGCTATATCTATCCTGAACTACCACTACTCCGACGATATCAAAAACATCAACAACTATTACGACTACAATGGCAGCGTCCGCAGCGAATGCGACTAAAACATCCACAACCTCGGTACGTACTTCCGTCATCACAGGGACAAGTACATAAATATTAAATATTCACTACACATACTAAACAGACTAACACACCAAAAACAATTTCCACAACCTCAAAAACATGGACAACTTCACCCACAAATATCGCTATTGCAATAACAGGACATTTGATCAATATACCGAAAACTACACCCACATCTACTACTCAGATGACCACCTCAACAACCATACCTGATGCAGCAATACCTAGAACTATAGCTACACCGAGAAAATCATTTATTACTACTCCACCGACTACCACACCGTTTGCTACTTCGACCAATACACATGGAAATATTGGTTGGACATTCAACTCACGACCACAACTATATCGAAAATCAAACCCACAAATACAACACGAACAACCATTACCACCAATTTATCTGCATTAAAAAAACATCTTCTTTAAACAACACGTATGAGAATACTTCTATACCGACTACCAGTTCCTCAAAAGCTACTCTAGTATCAGTGCTAGCAATAACTACTACATCGACGAAGACAACCACTGTTACTACTTGATATGCATCTAAAGCACAACCAAACCTACACTCGCTACTGCCAATCCGACAGCCAGGCGTACATGCACAATAACAGTAACAATGACACCCATGACTACTTACTAACAAACATAATATTAATACTACTACACAAGCAATAACAGCCACAAACACCACTTCGATAACCAAACTCACAATCACTTCGACTACAACCACATCCACTACTACTGCAAGAATGGCCACACCCACACCAAGAATTCTACCTCCAAGCCCATCCATAACTACTTCTCCACCAAAGACCTTACCAGCAATACCCACTAGCTCAGGACACTTAGAACGACTTCTACTTCGATGGCCAAACAAGCATATATCTCAACAATATCATTTGCCAATACTACACTGCCTACCACACCTAAAACTCTAACTATTCCGATAACCACGCCATTAACAATTACTCAAGAAAAAACCATTATGGCAACTGCCTCTCACGCATTATTGCGAAAACTACGCCTCCAGTCACTAATCAATTAACCATACTCACAAACGGTCCTGCTCGAACATCATCATTAAGGTTGACTGGTAAATTTCATCCAACACTACCTTTGCGATTTCATCCCTCTTTTAACAATGCAGCAAAGTTTACTAGGACGATAGCAACTGAAATACCACTAAATGAGACCACATCAACAGACAAAGAAGAGAAAATGGTTCAACCTAATGAGATTTTAACCACATTTTCCAGTGAAAGAAATTCTAAAGGTTCAACTCTTCTTCTCCATCAGCAGCATTTATAGAAAACCTGACAATAAGTACAACCAAAAAGTAATTATTTATGTCAGGAAGAAATGCTGGTCATTAAAATAGTAAAAGCGATAAAAAAGACAGGAAACCACGGACAGTTCCATCTCCAAGAATATTCTGTTATTATCATTCTGTACTCTCTTGCCGTTGTTGATGATATTGTTTGCAATCTTTAGAATAAAAAAGTAACCGATGATACTGATATCAATATCATATATATGGACAGTGACATTTGAGAAGAACAGAATTCAGATGGAGACATTAAAGAAACAAATCCAATGGCTGAGACTTATTGACATCACGGTTCCAATCGAAGTCTCTATTATCAAAACATGTATATGGACTCTCAAGTTTGGGATATCTGATATTTACGTTGACTAGGCGAAACAAGTTCATACTGTATGCAACGTAATATCTGTGATGAATTTAAAATACCGAACGAATGAGTCAATTGGGTTTTTGGTGGGATACACTTAGGAATGAATATGCGGTATATAGTTGTATCTTTATAGATCTTTATTACAATAGAGATGTTTGTTTCAAGTGAAAAGTTCATATCTCTAGAGATTTCATATTGAATTCATAACCCTCTGACAATTTGGACATTTTACTAATATACATTGTTTTCCACCCATCCTAACCTGTCAGCAAAGTATATACTTTCATTTTATCCTTATTTACTTTCAAAGTAAAAATTAAAGTTGATGAAATATATTGGAAATAGAAGTTATGGCTCCAGAAGGCTTAAAAATAAATTATATAGAATGTAGACAAGTTCACATTCTCCTTGAAAATTACAAAACAACAATAAATTGTACGGTCGTAAAGAGTTCCATCACTAATTCTACTTGTTGATATTTTTCTATTCCATACTTAACCTAATACAATCATTTATCAGTTATTCAAAACTTTTAATGGCCATTATAAAGTTCCAGCCATTATGACCAATTTATCTTCAGCGTTTGTCAAGACTGTCTTCTACGTGAGATTTTGTGCACTGTACCGACAGGATACAGGAGTAAACTAGTTAATGATTAAGCAATTGTTTTATTTCGAACACGTCCAGTTCTTGGGATACATTATTATATCAACACTTTCTCTGATTTCAGCTTGATTAAGTTTGCTCTGTTCCTTTCTGTTGAAAGCTGTTTTTTTTTATCTCTTAGCAAATCTTAAACAAGTACGAAAATAGGGTTTCTGTTGCAGTCAAAATTATCCCATATCAAATGTTATTCTCTCAACTGTGCTAGTAGCTTAAACCATAGCTACCATAGCATGTTTTTGTACATACAAACTGCTAGCCAATAGATAATAATCATTTCAAATATATAACACTCAAATCCTACTTTGGCATATATCCATAAATATTGAGCTGAATGCAAAAAAAAAAAAAAAAAAAAAAAAAAAAAAAAAAAAAAAAAAAGGGACGAAGTCTCAGCTCTTTCTCACTTATAAATACAAATGATGGTTTTGCACTGTTTTTATTATCGGAAGTAAGTGCATGTCATTACACATAAAATATATACAAGCGTAATTTACATATGCTTGCGTATGCATACTTAGAAGAATGAATGTTCTGTGTGATTATCACGTATTTAAGGAATTGTTTCTGTGATTTGTCCATACTGCATCATCGGTAACTTTTAATGTCCGGGTTGAATGTGATATGAGCATAGATTCCAAAGATAAAGAAATTAAATGACGCGTGCAATAAAACAGATTGCTTTTTTAACCCTGTTAAAGCCAAGGACGGGAAATTATTTTATTTCACGCAACGGGAATACAATTAATAGCAGCCGTTTTATATTAAAAACAGCAAAATGGAACTTAGTCTTTAATTCTAACAACGGACAGAAGATACAAAATTAATAAAGAAATATCGCTATAAGCGCACAATTCGCAGGATCGTTTCTTTCCAATCAGATTTTCTAAGTGCGGTCTGTCTTCAGCCAATGTTAGCATTGTTTGACAAGCTTTTAATTCGAAAGCGATACGTTAAGATCTAGTGTGAGTTCCCAATGGTCCATGTTCTCTTTTCCTCTTTGGTAATATTAGTCGCCAATGTTTGCGGTTATGGCTAATAGACAAAATCCATCAATGGAAATGGCACCGCATGAATTATTCGTAGTTTTTCAGATTACTAAAATATAACAGCAAATACAGTAATTTGGTCAAACGAACATAACTTTTTAATATACAGGTACGACTTCGCTTTGTCTGATTCAATCTAAGTGCAGTTATTGAGAAGCAATCTTGATAAATTTGGGTTTCGGTTATTTAACTTCGAAATCCCAAAATGTTATGGGTGTGTTTTGTTGGTCGTCATTATAAGTATTTAATGGACACTTACAAACATTTTTAATAACGAAATGCTAATTATTAGAGCGGATGTTTTTGTATGAGAGCGGACATCTTATGTACGTAAGATAGTTTCCGCCGGCTTCTTCGTCTTCCTGTCTTAATGATACCCATGGTTGTATTTCTGTGATGAAATAGTAGCTGTTTGCATTTAGTGTTTGGTTTTAATGATTATTTCTTTCATTTTGGGGGGTCAACGTTGGGAACATATTTCTCCAATCAATCAATTAGCCAACTGCAAAGAGCAGACGTCATAATTATCGAATATGTTGATTTACAGGAACATTATTGGTGGTATTCGAGCATTTAAGAACCATTCATTTGTTGTCTTGAGGTCCCAAAAATAGGAGAAACATCAATATCAAGCCACACTCGCGCGAGTGTTATTTGATTGTATTCATTAAGCAAATGAGCCCCTTTCTTGTTCTACTACTACTACTACTGCTGCTGCTGCTGCTGCTAACCATCCCGGTTGCCTAAGTGGTTGGAGCATCCACCTCGGATACGGGAGGCCGCAGGTTCGAATTCCGGCTGAGTCATACCAAAGACTTATAAAAATTGTATTAACAGCTGCCTCGTTAGCTAGGCGCTCAGCTTTAAGAGCTTAGAGTTAGGACTGGTCGGCCTGCTGTCAGGATAATGCGACTGGGTGGGTCATGATGCCACATGTCTAAGGGATGATGTCCCATCGCTAGACATCACTATAAAATGTCACACTGCAGACATCGTAGCGAAATCGCTGAACAACTGTTAAAGCTACATTAAAATTTTAAATGACACACACACGCACTGATGGATCTATAACAATGATTTCCGTTAAATAAAAACACTTTCTGAAGACTTTGGAAGCTATATTGTCTCATCCTTAGATAGACAGGAATCATGAACTCACTTTCCTCATATTCGTAATGCAGATAAGAGGAGTAAATCGGCCATGTTCATCACAGGATGATATTGTCTTTGTTTAGAAACAAAGCAAGATTCATTTTTCGATCTCTCGCACAGTTTGTCATCGGCTTTAGATATATCACTTAGATTGTCCTTTCTTGTCAAAATGATCTCTCTAAATTCAAACGTACATGTCGTTTTGCGGTACATGAATATTAAAGAATCCTTCAGCTTGAAACAGGATTAGGATTATAACCATACCATCTGTTTTGCATTATGATCTCAGTTACTTCACCTTTCACGAGAATGTATTATCTATTAACTGCAGGTCCTATTGTTGTAGTAATTCTGACTATTTGTTTTACTTTCAAAAACTCTTCAAGTACTTCAAAAGCTTAAATTAACTGAAGACATTTAATGCTTTATAATACAATAATACAGTATTCAAATTAATATATCTCTACAATCCTATAATCATCCCATTTTAGACGTCGGCTTTTTTACATTCAAAGTTGAAACTGAAGACTAGAGGTACAGGATGCGTACACGTTATATCATATTGAATAATTATTCATTTAAATGTAATATTGATAAATTCATATGTGGTTATGCTGATATATATTTAGTATGATGGCCATTCTTATGCAGACCGTATCTTTTGGAATTCAACAAATACTGCATTTAACTGTTCCAAGCCTTCAGCAATGTAACACAAACTCTTAATATCATATGACGTTTTCTTTACATGCAATAGTTTCCATTCAGTTACATCAGAACTCATTTAACTGAAAAGCTTTGAATGCATCTTGTTTAACTGATATGCAATTTTTATTTGTTTGATTAAGTACATCATTTATACGATATATTGTTTGTTACTTTGCAAATAATCCATCAACTACACAAACGTTTATATTTTTAGTTAGCGCAAGTTCTCACTGCCTTCAACTGATATGCTAATCTTGGTTATATTGGTTAAATTGAATTATGAGATGTAATGATAATGATGTGTAGACTATAGTGATGTCTGGCACTGGGGAATCATGCCGCAGACAAGTAGCTTCATGTCCCACCCAGTCGCATTATCCTGACACAAGGCCGACCAGCACTAACACCAGCTTCTTAATGCATATTTCATCTGCATTTTTGCATGGTTTTCTTTTATGCCCTCTGCTGGCGATATAGATGCAAATTTCTTGTGCCGAAGATGCAAAATAAGGGTCTATGAGGCAGCGTAAAACGAAAACTACAAATGCAAAAGCAAATTTAGGATTAATGCTTTGAAAAGAGGTGCAGTGTATATTGAAAAGGCATATTGCTGTTTCCAGTGTTGCAATTATAAATAATCTAAGAGCACTCTGACACGCAGGTGGATTACGTAAAAACTTGCAACACTAAGAAAAGGTATTATTTTTGGAGATTACAAACTCTATTTAGTTTATGGTTTCAAGCCTAAATCGATTTATAAACAAAATTACGCCCAACTTACTTTGTTGAATCAGTACTGCTGCGCACGAGTGTCTCGCTCAACCCATTGACTGCACACTTTGTGATATCAGAGTGTTCTTTCATACAGAGTGTTACTGTTGGTGACATATGTCAATACATCTTATGCTCTATGCACTGTTTAGCGAGACAAAACGTGTTAATGTTAGATTTGGCAATATCACATGAATCCTGTGATCGCAGCAAAGATGTGCAGGGGCACAATAATAAATGCAACATCAAACATCGACATACATATAAACTTTGTTTTTCTGTTAACTCTTGTTTTCAATATACCAGTATGCCGACTTTTTAAAACCTCATTTTCAATGCAGAACAAGTAATTAATAATTACATACAGCATATACTAGTATTTTTCCTTTCAATTCGCTCTTCTTAAGTTGGATATATTTTATTATACCGTGTAACAAATGTAGTTTCTGTTGCTTGTTTTTGTTCCTGTGTAGTAAGTGTTATTTCCTAATTTCTTATGCCTCAAAAGTCTAGAAAATGGCTATTATTCCCCACAAACATTGCTTTTGTGACCAGGACAATGATATTTTGAAATTTACCTATTTTCCAGAACATTCCAGATAGATTCAGTGCTGAGTACACTTGGAGTAACTTCTAGAACTTTCTAGAACTTTCCAGTAATATAAATAGTAGTATAAATACAGGAGCCTTAAGCCCACAAGTTCAGTTAGTTTCAGCTGCCAAAGCGGATACATATCTGCATTTTTCTGAGATGGCATCAAGAGGCTGAAAGCATCCGGCAGACGCATTTTGCTATGTCTGCGGCCAATTTATCAAGACAAGAGCGAAAAAGTACTCCGTGGAAGCATCTGCTAAGATTTGTGAGGCCTACGAGGCATATTTCGGCATGCCTGTCGGGGATCAAAACAAACCCTGCGCACCTCATTTCACCTGCGAGCACTGCAAAAAAAACCCCAAAACTATTAAAAAACTCTGGAAAGTAAGATGGACAATTGTTGCTCTGCATTTTATGTTATAAAATTTGTTACAATTTTTAAAATTGTAAAATTTTAAATTTTAAAATGTTTTACAACTTTCAGTGTTATTGAAAAAATATATATGAAAAATGTTGCTAGAATCTCTCATACATTATTCATGGGTGAAATAGACGTATTTTTGTAGGATGATGCAGAGGGGAAAGATAGCCATGAAGTTCGCTATTCCAAGACTTTGGTGGGAACCAACTGACCACTCAAGCAACTACTACTCCTGTATGGTGGACCCTTCCAAACGTCGGATGGCAAAAATGCACACTGCCCTGAGCTCCCCGTACCCACTCCCCCGGAGAGTGAGCAGCCGTCTTTAGAAGAGATCAGCAAGTCAGAGAGCGAGGAAGACGTAGTAGATCCAGATAACAATTTCAGAGGTGGAGCTGAGGAAAGAAACCCATACTAACCAAACCAAAAAGACCTCAACGACTTGATCAGAGATCTTGGTCTCAATGAGTCCAATGCCGAGCTTTTGACGTCTAGGCTGAAGCAGTGGAACTTGTTGGATGAAAGTGTGCAAGTCGCAGATCAGAGGAAGCGTCTCAAAGCTTTTTCGAGCTACTTCACCCGTCGAGATGGGCTCTGCTTTTGCCACAATGTGACCAGTATGTTCGAGGAAATCAGAATCGTCTGTAACCAGAATGAGTGGCTCCTCTTCATTGACAGCTCATCCAGGAGCCTTTAACCGTGCTGCTCCATAATGGGAACAAGTACCCGTCCCTTCTCCTGGCTCACTCTGTGCACATCAAAGAGAATTACAACAGAATTAAGACCTTGCTGGATGCCTTGAGATATGATGAGTACGGCTGGCAGGTCATCGGAGACGTCAAAATGGTGACATTCATGATGGGTCTCCTAGGCGGGTTTACCAAGTTTCCCTCCTATCTTTGCCTTTGGGACAGCAGGGACACCAAGGCGCACTACCACAAGCGGGACTGGCCACAGCGGACCGAGTTCTCTGTGGGGAGGAACAACGTCAAGTGGGAGTCACTGGTGGATCCCCGGAAGGTGCTGATGCCACCATTGTACATCAAATTAGGCCTTATGAAACTAGTTTGTCAGTTCTCTAGATAAGGAGTCAGCTGCCTTCAAGTGCCTTCAAGATTTCTTCCCTAAGCTGACTGAAGCAAAGGTCAAAGCCGCTGTCTTCGTCGGACAACAGGTAAAGAAGATATTGGAGTGCAATGAACTCCCCATGAAACTCACTAGTGAGGAGAAAGCGGCTTGGAACAGCTTTACCGCAGTGGTTCGGGGCTTCATGGGCAATCACAAGGCCGAAAACTATGTGGAACCGGTCGTGACTCTGGTAAAGAACTACGGCACAATAAGCTGCCGAATGTCCCTCAAAGTCCATATCATCTCATCTTGATAAATGCAAAGAGAACATGGGAGCGTACTCGGAGGAGCAAGGCGAGCACTTCCACCAGGATACACTGGACTTTGAATATCCTCTACCAAGGACAGTATAAACGAGAACATTATGGAAGACTACATTTGGGGGCTGATTCGTGAAAATGATTTACAGTATAATCGTAAAGCTCGAAAAACTACTCACTTCTAAATCTTTTGTGGTCATTTTTGTATTACTTTAGTATAAATGCATACTAATTTTGATTCATATGTTGTTTCTTTTTCTGACTTTATGTGAACGAAAAGACACAAATTCGCCCGTTTTCTCATTGGAAATAGGTAAATTTCAAAATATCACTGTCCTGGTCACAAAAACAAACTTTGTGGGGAATGATAGCCAATTTCTATACTTTTTAGGTATATACAATTACGAAATAACACTTACTATCCATTAACACAAATTGTGTTACATAGTGCTATTGCATCCATCCATCTATCTATCCGTTATTATTTGGTTATCTAGCCCATTACTGTGTAACTGTTGAACAGATTTTCATTTGAACGTGGTCCATGTATATATTATGATTAGACTATATTATGTACTTTGATCACGCCAATTGTTTTGAGGCATAGAACATGGCAAAGGAAAATGTAATTATTTGACCATCTTTGACCTAGATAAAATATTTGAACTCACACCCCTGCATCAAAAGGATGGTTAAAGCACGTAAAAAGTAGTTTTGTGACTTATACATATCCTTGTCTGGAAGATGACGTTTGAATCAGTGAAGATATTTTAATGAAACTGTGCTGAAGTATATATCATGACGAGATGGTGTGCTTTATATCATAACCATGCAACCTTCCTCAAGATAAATGCCCTGGCAAAGGTAAATAAAATTATGTGATTTGAATCCTTGTCCGGCTTATAACATTGGAGCCAATATTATGTATTACGAATAGACAGTGTGTCGCATTTCATAGCCATTCCTCCTGCATACAGGCGAGGCCACAACATTGGAAAATGTGACTCGGACATGTATCTTTGTAAAGAATATAACATTTGAACCAGTGAATATATTTTAATCAAACTGTAAACATTTTTAAACCATGAGTAGACCATTATCGCAGGCCGTAAGTATTCCAACTATCGCAAGGTATAGATCATATTATGCAAATATATAATTCATCGACCTCTGTCCATACACTGCGTAATGTTTGAACGAATGAAGGTATTTTAATTAAACTTTAGTCTGTTATTTATCTTGGGTTGTCTCGCATATTCACAGTTATATCCCTTACATCAAGATCAAATTCAATGAAAGGAGTAATGTAAATGAGTGGCTTGGTTCTTTATCCAGACTGTTGCAATTAACTCCTGCAGATAGTTTTATGAAAATGTATACAGGTCCACATCGTATAATACAAGTATTAATTTTTTCGCTCAAAGAAAAGGTCATCGGGGGAATATATAGACTTAATTGTCAATTTATCTACACCTTATACAATGCCTTTAAAGGTATCTTGCATCACGCAGCATTTAACGGATAATATTTAATAAGATATAGTCTAAAACGTGAAAATTGATACCCATGAAAATAACTACTGTCTACTGCACAGACCCATGTTGGTTTGTGTCACGGTCTGTTTTGTTTACGGTTGGAAGCGATTCATTAGAGAGTATACAGTATTATTCATCTCAATTTGTCTTCGAAAATAGATTCTTCTTTCAGCAAAGTAAATACAATAATCTCTAAGACATACTATTGATTATTAAGTATCTTCAAATGGTTTTCAACCATCTCACATGTTGTCCAATACATTAGATATCTGAGATCTGAAAATTATATGCCTCATTTACATTTGAAAATCAGAAATATGAAATTCGCTACTACAATTAAATGATGTTGATAAAACACTGGAAATGTCATCATAATTTACAGAAACATCTATCTATAATTGTAGCATTCTAAATAAATATCATTTAATACATCTGAAGCTTACAAAATCCCTCTCTCTCTCTCTCTATCGCTCCCAAACGCAAGTGCATAAAATAGAACTTTTGTTCCTTAAAGCAAACACAACGAGGTACGCAATACAAACACTTGACATCTATCTACATTTATACCCTTTTTGTTGCGTTTTACAACTGAAAATCTAATAGGTCCATTTTTTTCAAGAATAATATTGCGGTGTCACAGAGTCTTAAAAAGCAGCGCATGTACCAATTTTGACCTAATTTACTAAAAGTTGCCAACTATTGCTGAACAGAATTTAATCAATATTATATAAAGCATCCTGGCAGAATCCCTTTCAGATTTGTACAAATGATGTCAGTTATAACCAGTGATACTTAATATATTGCAAAACGCACTAGATCTTATTATCGAGGTAATCAAACAACACCCGCTCATTCTGGATTGAGATCAACGTTTTTCCTGTTTCCAAGGACCTCAATACAACATTCGCTGTCAACTTAAACGCGGAAATACCTCAGATGATTTTTTCTTTACTCAACTAATGACTGCACGTTTCTCAATATCTAACTTTCATGTTTCTTCTCGACGTACATTTGTATGACTCATCAGTAAGCCTTTCCAAGACATATATTGGTACTTATAACAATACACAATGAAACATGGCCCAAACACAAAATAAAAAAAAAAATTATTTTTACGTCAAATGAAAGATATACGACATATATATACAAGTAACGCTCTAAATAGATTAAATAACTTTCGCATACGATCAACTTGGGAAATAATAAAGTGTGTGCAGTCCTGGGAATACATTTGCTGTATGGTGACTCTTTGATTTAAAGTGCCATTTTGACAAAACATCCTATATAGTGTTACGACCATGTAGTTTAATTACTTGTGTGTTAAACTTTGAATTCTTTTTATTTCATTTTTTATTATTATATTTTATTGTGATGATTATGTTCACGGGATCTGATATTTTTGAAAGAAACATCGTGTTTATTTAGAACGTAAATATGACTCTCGGCTTTCGTAAGCGTTTTTTTTTAAGATTACTGGCTTGATAAACATCCGGCGTAAACTATTGGTTTTGGCCAAGGTCATTTTCTAAGCATATGTGATTACATCGTGTACTGTGATTGTTAGATGATGAAATAACCACACGTTCTTCGTGCGCTTGCTTGAAATGACGTCTTAGTTCGGTTTAAAAACACTTAGGTCCCTGTGAAATAGCCAGAGTCGTTTTAATGCCTTGAAGAACAAGGTATATTTTTCTTGTGCTGGAAAGAGTTTATTTTTCTTTACATCTGTAGAGCTCGAGATGTGTCTTGTTATAGATGACAGCTATAGGAGTTCATCTACTTTTTTAGAAAATAATAGTTTATTCACTGGAAAACTACACAAGCGGTTTAGGACAAAGACATTCAGTGAAAATTCACTCTAACTTGGAACAGTACAGTACAAATTGTGGTTCAACGTGAAATTCTGGACATTTTGTGTAAAGACTTCGTCTCACGTCATCATGTTCCATCTTGGAACCAACTTGAGATTCAAACTAGATTCAGTTAGAACTGTTTATTGATAGGACTTATATATTTTCACAATTCTGGGACAAATGTTTGGATTTTCTTTGCAAATCATAAGTCCTTTTTCATATTTTCACCTTTTCACCGTGTTTTCTAGGGAAATAAATTAATTTTGTTAAAACTTACTTTAAACGAGCCGATACGTAACAAGAGAAAATTGGGTTGTTCGTCCTTGGGATATATGAGTTTGGCTGATATATCAGTTTGGCTAAAAATTGAAATTTAAATTCCCCTAGTTTTAAATCCGAAGTTCTATTTCACATTGTACTTGAAATCCTTAGTGTAAACAACAGGCTTTCTTTCATAATGTCATTATCAAAAGTGGAGAATTTTCTTTCTAATCCAACTCAGTAGCAGTTGGATAGTCTGAAAAAGGATGAGTTGCTTGAACTTGCCAGAAAGTACGAACTTTCTGAAGCAAAAGCTTCCTTGACAAAACAAAAAATTAAAAATATTTTGATTCAATACGAGCCGATACGTAACAATAGGCTTAGCCCAAATAATCAGGTACTACTATTGCATCTCTGATGCATACCAATAACGTCCTTGCCCAATAGAAAGTACGAAACTTCAATAGATATCTTAAAATGGCATTGCCATATTAAAGTATTTTATCTATCTATATATAACTGGATCAAGGAGAACATCAAGAGGATTGTTCAAGAGAACAACGCCATATCCCCAAGGCTGAGAAGCTCTTCTGTGAATAGGGAATATTAGTAGGATAGCCCAAACAAACATCCTAACGTTTTCGTTGAGAAATATCTCTCATTGGTGTTTAAAGCCTTGAGAATTATCCAGCAGGAGGTATACGAACCGATTTTTCTCCGCTCGGTCCTAGTCCTGCCCGAAATATGTGATGTGTTGCTTTTCGGTTGGTTTCAAATATAGCGATGACTGGCATGTGGGTGGAAAACCCATCATGTATCTAGGGTCATGCAGTGGTCGCGCACAGGTTACAAGTTTTGTCAGTACTTTATGTCATAGAATGCATTTCCCAAACTTCATTTGCTATAAACCTCTTCGGTCTCGACGTGGGATAGCAGGTACTTTCCAAATACGTATGTAAAATGTGACATTCTTGAACGAGACATCATCCCGCACGTACACTTCAAAGTTGTGCAACTGGTGGCGGGTAATCGATCTCTATGTATTACTATTGTTAATTATGCTGACGACGCGATATTTCGCGAAGCTATTAAAGTGATGTACATCTGATCTTATCTAAAAACACGTGTTCGGTTTCACAACGCATCTTGTATTAATTAATCTTTAGTTGGGCCCACGGCTCTCGACCAAATGATATACACTGATTCAGTCTCGCATGTACAGCTCCTCCAAATTGGTTTAATATTTCATCTGAGCTTGGTAACACCCAAGTTCAAGCGGCCGGGAACACTCTGTCAAAATCCATCACTATTCCGGATGAGTATTATCGGTAGGGAAAATCATGCAGGATGCCATTTTTAGAATAACCGCTAAATATAACTCGACGATTGGTTGGGTCAACATCACATTCCCTGACAAACCCAACTAAACGATTATTGAATTAGTCCATACAGAGCGAGGCACATATGTAGCACCCAACGCCCCGGCATTTACCACTTTTGACTTGAAGGACGCCAATGCCGGATTCATGACCTTTCGATACGTGTTTTAGATGAAATACGTACACCAGTTAATATGCTGGAGTTCACTATCAGCCTGTAGACTAAACCCTAGTGACCGCGCACTGTGAGCTTACATGGTTCTGGCCACTTCAGCGTCGGCGGTGCGGTCTTGTATGGGCCATCGTCTCAGTTTGCCCCCTTTGCTGTATCATCGGATGGCAAAACATTCGTTGTAAGCTCAACCAGCGCAGGCACGAGTGATGTCTTAAATGCCGCATACTTAACTGCCAACATTATCACATCGGTTGGTAGGGTTACGGGAAATAATGAGTCTCTTTTGTATAGCTGAAATTGGACGTAGATTTTCAAATCGTTCATGGTTTTATACTAAGCAACGACAACGACACAATCACCGTTTATCCATCATTAATCTCCACGGGAGTCTCGGTGACGGAACGTGGGCATAGCTCTCAGTCCATGTAAATGGGTATTAATGGTACATAATGACAGTACTGCCGTTCTTGGTAATGTCTCGCACGTAATCCTTATAACGTAGCTTTGCCTCTATGATTTCCGCCAGATACACCATTAAGTGCTATTGTCTCACGTCAACTTACAGCCGACGGGATTATCAGCCACTCTAAACACTTTTGGCTTAAATGCAATTATAACTCGCGTAGCTTACAACAATAACCTAAGCAAAGCATGAGAGAGAGAGAGAGAGAGAGAGAGAGAGAGAGAGAGAGAGAGAGAGAGAGAGAGAGAGAGAGAGAGAGAGAGAGAGAGAGAGAGGGAGAGAATTTTAATTCAGATTAAAAGAATTAGAGCTGGAAAGTGGAAAACACATCCCCATTTTACATACAAATTCAGGTTTTGATGTTACTAAATATATTAGGTTAGAACCCACTTTTAACGAAAGAAGAGATAAATATTTTTCTCATTTTGAAACAAAGCTGAAAATTTGATATGGTAAAGAGGGCTGTGGACTCTGTTTTTACAAAGTGCACATTTTGACAAAGCTCTTGACATCTACACTTCCGTGTCAGTACAGTAAAGTGCTGATTATGAACTGGTTAAGGAATGTATCTTGAACGGTTATGTGTTAGTCCCTGAGGCTTATAGATAAAAGTTCAAGAACTATACAAAAGAAACTGGACACAGTCATGTATTGAATTTGTTAGGTCAAACAAACCGCAGTCTGATTGTATTATTAATAATTATGTACTATTCATGTCCAAGGCATATATCGCACTCATTATTGATTCGGCCGATCCTACTCCTATCAAACTCTTAAGGAACACAAGAGCTTCTCTGAGTCCTTTATTATCAGGTACTTTGCCTTTTTCTGAAAGGTATTCTTCTAATAAGAGTGTTCTTATTTAGGGTGTAGAGTGCGGCTTTGCAAATCTTCCTTTCCATTGTGCAAATTTGTCATCAGCCTTAGTCTCAGGACCCGTGACAGTCGGAACAGTGTCATCTGTACCCATCGAGGGTATTCATTTATTACTAGGTAATGACCTAGCTGGAGGGAAGGTTATAATTAATCCAGTTGTAAATGACAAGACTTGCTTGCATCAGAAAATTGTTACCAATGAAAAAGAAATCCCTGATTTATACTCAGCTTTTGCAGTTATTACAATTATGGCAAAGAGAGCTCTTAAGAATGATGTTGCGTAGGAAATTATTCTTTTAGCTCACACGTGTACTGATCAGGCTTGTGAAGACGTCACTTGTGCTCATTGTTTGGATCAATCAAAAGATATTGATCCCAGTGATCCTCTTTATACTACTCATTCGTTTTATTTTAATCAGGGTGACAAATTACAATCACTTGTCGTCGAACAGGAATAAAGATCCTTAGATCTCCTGCTTGTTTCAGAGGGCTATTAGAAAAACTGGAGCCACAGTACCTGTTTATTATTGTGTTAAAAATGGGGTTCTTACCAGAAAATGGAGACCATCTGATGTACCTTTTGGTGATGAGTGGTCGGTGAACTATCAATTTGAAGTTCCACGGTCGTATAGACAGAACATTCTTAGTTAAGCCCATAAAACCGCTTTGACTGGTCATTTAGGGATCAATAAGGATTATCACAAGATCTTGAATCACTTTTATTGGCCAAAATTTTAATGTTTTGTCTGTAAATACTGTAGATCTTGCCACACTTTTCAAATAGTAGGAAAACCCAATCAGAAGATACATGTCTTATCTGCAACCTCTGCATGAATTTGACGAAACATTTAGCAGAAAAATGGTAGACTGTGTCTGACTTCCCTAAGACCAAGTCAGGCAACCAATACTTGTTGACCATATTGTGTGTGTCTACAAGATTTCCAGACGCATTTCCTTTGAGGAATACTAATGCTACAAGAACAGTAACAGCTTTGGTAAAGATTTGTGTACTCAATTTGTCCTGCCTAAATCTGTCCAATCTGATCAAGTGTCACATTTTATGTCTGGCAGTTTCCAGTAAGTCATGCATACATTTAGCATCCAGATATTCAAGTCAAAAAGGAAATTAAGGTACGACAGAACTACAATGGAGAGAACGTTTCAGTCTGGTGATAGAGTGTTGTCTCTCTTGTTCATTCTTCGGGATTTTCGTCATGTTAGGTATTATGGTCCTTATAAATGTACGAAGAAAATGAATGAATTAAATTACAATATTATTACTACTGGGTGTAAAAATATTAAAGGATTACCGGTATGTTGATAGACATAGCCAGGTTAATCATGCGATCACTTTAGCTTTTCCCGTCCCACTCAGTGATGATTTAAGCGATGGTATGCAATTGGACTGTAGTGATTTCGCAGTAACCAATTAGAAATTACTAATATTCTGGACCAAAATCTTTCACATCCACAATAAAAGAAAGAACTATAACAGTAATTACTTGAATATGAGAACTTGTTTGCAGTTGTTCCTACACCAACAAATAAAATTTACCATGAGGTTGATACTGCAGATACCACAACTGTGAAATATCATCCGTACAGGATGAATGACTCAAAAAGGAATGTTTAAGAAAAGAAATTCAGTATTTGCTGGAGAATGATTTTATATAACCGGGCAAAAGTGACTGTAGTTCACCATGTATACTTGTACCGAAACCAGATAACACTTTTTGTATATGCACAGACTATGGAAAGATGAATAGTGTGACCAAAACTGATTCATTTCCATTGCAAAGAATCTATGACTACACTGATAAAATTGGAAGTGCAAAATATGTCATCAGTTTGACCGTTTACAAGGATTCTGACAAATTCCATTGACGGAAAGGGGAAAGGAAATTTCGGCATTCGTGACTCCAGATGGACTTTATTGATACAAAAGTGATGCCGTTTCGGAGGAAAGGCTCGCCTTTTACTTTTTAACGTTTAATGAACATGATTACATCTGGTCTAGATAATTGTGATACTTACATCGATGATATCATCACCATCTACAAGGAAACCTGGAAAGGTCACTTAGAGGCAATGTGGAAATTCTTTGACATACTAACTGATGCAAATTTGAGAATTAATTTATCCCAAAGTGAGTTTAACATTTCTAGGACAAATCGTGGGACACAGATAAGGTAGATGTTAAGGTCAAGGCTTTCTCTGAATTCCCAGTGCCTTTCAAAAAAAAAAAAAAGCAACTGATGCAACTTTTAGGTATAGCTGGATACTATCAGAAAATTTTATTCCAAATTTTCGATAATTTCTAATTTCCTGAGCAAACTATTGAAATCGAAAAAGAGGTTTCACTGGTCTGAAAAATGTTAGGAGGCTTTTGACAAGTTAAAGATGATACTTAAGAATGCAAGTCCAAATTTCAGTCAATCATTTAAACTGTCCGTTGATGCAAGTGATGCTGAGGTTGGTGCAGACAAAAATAGCGTAGATCTTCTAGTGTGCTATTTTTCTAAGAACTTAAATAAACACCAGAAACGTTATTCGACTTTCTAGACGGATTGTTTGGTTTTGATACCGGCATTACAATACTTTGAAGTGTATATTAGTTCAGCCACTTCTTCGATTATTGTATTTAGTGATCTCGACACTCCCTTAGTTTCATTGGCAAGATGAAAAACAAGAATCAAAGATTATTAAGGTTGAGTTCGATGTTGCTGGAATATAATATTGAGATCAGGCACATCAAGGTAAAATACAATCTAATTTCAGATGCACTTACACGTGCATAAAAATATATTGCTTCATTTATACTTTGTGTCGTTCATAAAATTTGATCTTATTGAATTTTTATCACATGTATATTTGACTAATATGCAAATGAAAGCATTATTGCATACATCTTTCCTTTTCTTTATGAGGGGATGTGTTATGTTTATTTAATTTGCTTTGTTTGTTTATTAGTCTTTTATCTTTTGTATTTCATTATTTGCTATTGATAATCTGACATTCTATGTTGGACTTGCCCTTGTTCAAAATCAAGTTCATTTTCTTCCTGACCTGATGTATTGATTTTGGTTTTGTAGTAAACATATGTATCCAAATCTGAGTCTATAACTTTTGAAATTCCCTTATAATTGCCAGGTCTACCTGTTGTTTACTACATGTATTGTATTATAATTCTAGTAATAGACTTCTAATTATAAGCGATTAATTGCATACATCTGAAATCGCGCACACTTATGAACATGGTTATGACGATTTGTTTCAATAGCGTCAATACATACAATTTAAGGAATTATAAAATAATTTTTTTGCACTAATAAAACATATTTCATTTTTTTTCGTATATCTTTCAGATAGTATACGAGATGAACAATTTCAGAAGGTATTTTAACTTCTTTGGTATCGATCATGATATCACAAAAGTAGCTAGGTCTTAATCCATCATGGGTGTCACGTTATGAGCTTACACAAGAGGCAAGTGCTAGGATGCCCGATTTGTGAGAAAAGAAAAACAGCATTAAGGTACGCAATTTTAATTTCCATGTAATTTTCTATTTGTTTGTTTTGTTTTATGCAAATGTGTTTGATATGACTGATTCATACTATGTATCGTTTATTCAGTTTCATGGAAATCTCTTGATAGGCTAGAGTTGTTATGCAATTTATTTCTTTAATTTTACAGTTATTAGTTCATTGATAGAATTGACGGATTGCATGTAATCCAAATTTTCAGATGTATAGTATTTCATAGGGTTGTATGAATTAATTTCGTTTGTCTGTAGGATGATACTGTTTATCGTGAGTTAATGATAATTGCATATTTATATATGATTTTGTAAAGCTTAAATGATGTTGTAGGTTAGGGATTACGGTAAGCTTGAATCTAGTGAATCTTATGCAATAGCGATCGAGCATGTAACGTATTGAGCGGAGCTGACTAGTTAGATGTAAGAAGCCATATAGTAGCGTATGCAGATATATACGGCAATATTGTTTGTATACAGCGCACGTGTTAATTTATGGTCAATCGCTGCTGTGAAGCGGGTGCAAGGATCTATCGAATTAAGGTCAAGACTTGAGTGTATATTACAATGGTCATGTGTAACTAGAGATAACGATTGTACCTTACTCAGAATACAGTCTAACTTTGTAAGGACCGTTAATCGTTAAGGTCACCTTATGTCAGACTTTTTATGCAGTGTGGATAGCTATTTACTCTTCTGAGCAACAAAAAGTGAGAGAATTTTATATACGTATAGGTGGTGATACATACAGAACTTTAGTTGTAATCTTGTCATTTAAGGGAACAACTTTCTCTCTCTCCCCGAGAAACTGATGAGGACAGTCCAAGAGGGAAGTCCGGGAAATAAAGGAAGAGTTCGGGATAGAAAGATCAGAGGAAGGACGAAGTGGAAGAGTTCGGAACAGAAAGGGTCAGAGGACGAACCAAGTATACACGTGGAAGACGTGGGATACACGTCGTCAAGAGAGGAAACGACGCTCGGTGATGCAAATCAGGCGTGGGCATTGTGCTCATTTCACCACTCGTTACTATAATAAACGAATCTGTAATTGAACACTGCTATTAAATTCAATGAATGTAAATCAGTTGAATTGAAGTTGCTACTTTTAGTTAATGTATTAATTAGTTAAAATTTATTCTATTTGTATTGTTTAAAGGAGCTCGTATTTGTATTATTTCTTCTCAATAATCTCGCTCAGTTCTCTGTTAATGTTCTATATATCCACTCACGTTGGTCAATAAAATCGAAGAAGTCATCCTCTAGATAACGATCGCCAAATCTATTAACAACCCTCTATACCAACAGGGGCACACACCCCTTTACATACACATTTTGTCTCTCCTAGTAGGTCATGAACATTAGAGAGATCACATATTGTCTCCCTTACGAAAAACTAAAAAGCTATTCTTTCCGTTGATAATGACGTCACTTGGAAACTATGTGCATCCAGGACCGGTCTTAAACATAATAAGTGTAATCACGTCAAGTGAACCTTTAATGTCGAGATTCTCTATGTATGGTTCTATCAATGAGTTAATATTATACTTACCCTTGTCATTTCGTTGATTTACAATTCCCATGTGTATTAAAGTTTGCCAATTTTGTGTGTAGTGGACATTTGTCAAGCACTGCTTCAAAACCGCCTTGAAACCGCTAACCTTAACTTAAGCATATCGGATACTTACATTTTCCTTAATCTTCTGAAGGCTGAGGTGCAAACCACAAAAATATGTTGTTTTTCTTTTACATCTAATCTTCAGCTTTATGGAGAGGAAAATAATATGTGCTTAATAGCATGAAGAATAATCTGGGCAAGACAACTTGGGTAACGATTTTAAAACTTAAAACGAAAAGGTAAAACTACCAGGAAACACGAGAGAATTGACACCACAGAGAAGACAGACGAATTAAAAATCTCAGACTGAAAGTTGCAATGAAAGCACTGATTCTAATCGATGTTTTCACCGACAGACGGGTTTCACAGTTCGAATTATATCATTATCTCTCCGATCAAAATAAATACTTAGAATGAATGATCGTATCTGTACTAAGAATGACGGTTGGACTATAGCGAAAGGGCCTGTTTAGCTGTTATTGGACATTAACTTCTTTAAAACTGAATGAAACATGTAAATAATTAAAAATAAACGTTCTAAGAGTAAATACATTTTAATACGTCGATGTTTCACTCTTGATCCCATCAATGGTGCTAGCTATTCGAGCTAGTGTGAAATGCATCATTACAACAACCGAGCACTTTAGTTGGTTTTTGCAGAAATAAGTTACTTGTAATAACCTTTCAAGGTTAAAAATTGCATTAGATAGTAACCGTAAAACATTTCTTCAATTTACCTTTAAATAGCTGTTTGATTATTAGTAGCGAAGACAGGAAAACGGTAAAGAAAATCAATGGAGTTTGCCGAAAAAATTACACCATTTTTATATATTATTTTATAAATTGAATTTAAAGAAAAAGAATATATATTAACTAGTCCGAAATTAAACGGGTGTACAAAACTAAAATTGTTTGAAATGAAATATGTTTACCTCAAGAAATCAGAAGGAATACAAATCGACCAACGTCTTTGCGGCTAGTAATATTGACAGAGCTGTATGCACACGCGTCCCATGATTGACTATTGTACAAGTAATCTTATTCATATTTATAAACCGAGTTAAAATATACTGCCTTTATGCAAACTGCATGGTATTATCCACTCGTCGTCCTGGATAATCACGCCAACTGTGATCACTTTTCATAAATTGTTATTGATGTCGTTCAGGTGACAAGAAAAAGTCAATATTATCTTTGAAAATGTGATATTTACTCCCTGCCGGCTCGTGCCATATATGTTGTATCCAGCATCAGAATCCGAGAATGCACTCAAATCATTTGACACTGACATCACACAAAATATGATCTGTTTCCCCAAGGTTACCATGATAGCATATTGATAGACGGAAAACATATAAGCAGAAACGGATATGACCTATCACAATATATCCCCAGACAGAGTCATAGCAACAACAATGTAGCATATAAAGCTAACAGCAGGACGTATACATCTTCCATTTTACAGTTAACCTTATACTCTTTGAGCAGGTACTTTGCCCTTAAAAATTTTAAACACGAAAATACAGTCAGACTTTCCATTTGAGACCGCTCAAGGAACTTTATTATTAGAAGCATGGTCATATTAAGATTGGGAAATATGGTATAATATTCTTGGAAACCATGAAGGAGAATTTGTTGATAGTACCAACTTTAAATTATAATACAGTTGATACACATGTCTATATCATTAAAATCAGTAAGTCGATCACATAAACACAAAGTCAATGCTCAGCCTGATTTAGGAAGAAAATGTTATAATGGTCTTTGGATAAAAACAGCATTTATTTGGTTGTATTTCTAGAGGGTCTAAGTTTCAATTATAGCGGAAAAATATATTAAATGCTACTGAAATGACATACACTGCGGAGTTAAATGTTGTTTGTAGAAACATTTCTCCGAGGTGATTACCGCATAATTTTTCGTTTACACAAAACGTTAGAAGTATAAGAGAAAGTTTCAAAAGTGCAAGAGAGTGATACAGTTTAAGAAATCAGTATTTTAGTTTGCTTCCCTCGCATAAATAATGAAGTGATGATTTAAATATTCAAGACAACAAACACAAGTACACCGTACTACATATATCGCTACCTAACTATTTGTTCCGAAAATGCATACTCTGTACAATAAATTTTTAAAAAGTGCCATCTCATGAAATGGTATGCTAATAGCTTTGATTTCTCACTACCAGTCACGGAATGGCCAATTTGTCGTCTTCTTCTTTTCATATATAACGGCAAATATGAAACTAAGCATTACGGTTTGTCTTTCCTTCCCTCCTTTAATCCTTCACACTTATATTTTCAAAAATAACTATAGTACGTATCATTGGATTTCAATTTCAACCAAGCCGGATTAGGATTGGATTTAACAGAAACGCTGAAAGCAATTTTGTGAATGAAATGTTCATTTGTCATGCAATTGAACAATTAATGAAATTTGACAATATACTCTTGTAAATAAAGTAAACAGTGCATTTAACAGAATGATGCTCACCGATTTAAACAACTGATACAAGGATATGACATCGTTCCTAGCAGGAACTAATCAGGACATGCATCTTCAATGTGTAATCAAACAAGAATGAACGTATTGAATTTATAATCAAATATGATTAATGTATGGAGCTATCAACATGGATGATCAATGTTTAGAATTCAAACACAACATATTAAGATCTGTTTCATCACCAACAGTATTAAAGTATAGAATTTGTAAACAAAATATGAATAATGTTTCATCTCTCAGCAACGGTATCAAAGTATATAATTTGCATACAAATCTGAATAATATTTCATCCACAAGTAAAATATATGTATTAATGATTTTCTTTCTAGACATATAGTGATACCAAATTAATGATTTCACTCGTATAATGATACTTCATATCATCGGGTTGACGATCACGATGTATTTTGGGTTTCAAAGCTCTTGTCGAATTGTCAAGGAGCCATCACGAATGGCCACCCTCCCTGTTGGTTGACGGATCCCTTTAAAGCCTCCATATTCCCCGCAGACTTGTTGGTCCCGAAGCTTTAGTTCCACACTTTGAGAAAGCCAATACCGTCTTCCAAGCCAACGTCAAAATAGACAACAGCGTACGGGTTACACGAAACCCTACAGTGTTCTACGACTCCCCATCCAAAATCAGCTAAACTATAATAATTAAAGCAGTGTAGTACACGAGACACGATTAAGTATGAATGCAGTAATATACATTACATATGCGCGCACTTGAATTTACTTTTTTCAAAATTAAATAATATCATCAGTACTACTATACGAGATTATTAATATAATAGCTATGTTCGTACATAAATCTGCATGCAACAAGAATAATCTTACTCAATCACAATTTCGACATTACTCGTCCGTTGATAAATGCAGCATAGTAATGAATTCAAATTCTCTGTTCAGTTATAAAATGGCTAACTTGAAACAGACTATAGTCTAACTGGTAGTTTGGCGTTATATGACAAAGGTCTTTCTGTAAAAGTTGGAAAAATACTGGAACATCCAATATATCAAACAATTCAATCACATAACAAGGATAATAAAAAAGAAAGAAATTTTAGTTTTCGCCTAACTCTGCAGCAGAAGACTGCTTCCGTAAAGGTTATGGTGTATGTCTTTTTCAACACATAATTGATATCTGGTTTGGTTGAGCAGAGCACGCTGTAAAATATTTTGCCTTCACAGGCTGTTTGTTTTGTTGGCCAGGTAGCCATCCGTAAGGTGGACAGCTTTCTAACAAAACTCATTGTATTGTAATAATACTGTCAGTCTTTACTCTATAAGCACCCCGGTTATGGTGAAATCCAGGGTAAAAGAGCTGAAGGTAATCGGGAGTAGTAAATGGGTTCTGGGTCAGAAAAGCCCTTCCCCTATGGATCTATGCTATTGAGTGATGGGGGTTCTCAGCCACTGGGTATCCCCTGACTCTTTGATTTTTGTCCCTAGCTCTTTTTATCCCTACCATTCTGTTTTTAGTTTCGTGTGTCCTTTTGCCCATGAGCAAGAGTGTGAATGCCACCGGTGGAGTAACGTTTATCATCAAAGGAGCATAGTCCTTTTTTGTGAATGAGTATGGTAGATATTTTGTGCTGCTGTGATCGGAAAGTTCTCATGGAGTAGTATTGGAGATGTCCGTGTAGTGCTTGTGTGTGATGTTGGTGTATGGCTATTTTAGCAGTGACAGTTTTTGTTGCATGACAGTGCTATCGTCGTGAGTGATGCAGTACATTTTAACTCGAAGTCCGATGAATTCCTTGGTGGGTATGCACTGAATTTCATCTTTGAATTTTTCGACTACTTTTGTATTGTCGTCACAATGGAAGGGACTGTTTTGTGGATAATCGCATTGATCGAAGAGATGTCTGTGTTGATACTGATCCACGTAGACGTCATCGATGTGAATTTCATAGACGAGTGAATCTGTATCGGTCATAAGTAGCGTGGCTTTGTTTCCGTAGGTGTGTTTTATTAAGTCGTAATGAAACTCGAGCATGAGCATTTTCGAGAGCTCGAGAACAGCTGCTCCGACGTAGATGGGTTTGTCTAGCTTTAGATTAATTTTTCTGGATTCGATGGCGACGAGTTCTTCGTCGAAGATTTTCATGTGGAGAAAGACATCTTTGGCCACGAGTTTATCTCGTCGTCGAACGTCATTGAAGATTTCGATTTTCTTACGATGTCGAATGTTTTCCATGGTTTTTCCGAAGAGGCTATTGTTCATGAGTTTGAAGAAGTCTTTGTCTAAGGTGGTGGTGGCTCTGGCTTGTTGTGTCGTGTTGAAGTCGATGTAGGATTTCATCCACGATAATTGTTTAGTGAACGTGGCCAAAAACGAGTCCGTGTTGGAAAGCTTGTTCGAGCAGTCGATGATGCATTTTTTAGTATGTTTTGTGGTTGAGATCAGGTATCAGTTTTTTTTTACCTTGGCGTCATCGTGCCCGAATTGGTGCTTTTGTTGGAGATGTTGTGGAGAGAGCATCGAGTGGGTGACAAGAATGGATTCAGCGCAGAGGGGATACTCGTTATGAGCGTCATGTAGATATTGAGATACTCAAGATCGACTTCGAGAAAACAGACACAGTCATCGTGGTATCCAGCTTGTTTTTCCTCAAGAAACTGTTCACTGGTGATCCAGTGAAAATCTCCTATGGAACGCGATTGCGATAAGGTCCATCCATACAGATTGTTAGAGTCAAGGTAGAGGATGTAGGTGGAAGGTTGAATGGGATCGTAGTTCGACATGTATTTGTGGCTGGCGACGGCGAGTTTTTTGCTGCTGACGGAGATGCCTCCACGCAGCATCTCCTCTGTGAACATGAACATGTCTGGATAGGTGAAGAGTTCTAGAGTCACTCTGGATTGTTTGAGGAGAGCATCCCAGGAGAGTCCTGGTGAGGAGAAATACCAGAGGGGAACGAGGCATGTGCGTCTAAAATTTTCGAAGAAATCCGTGAGCAATAGCATGTCAGTTTTCATGAAAATCTCCTAGAGTTTGACCATCCAGTTCTTTCCATATCTTGCACTCGTAATGGTATTTGTCGTTGGTGACGCCGGAGAGATGTAGATGGGAATAAAAGGAGTTTTGAGGCGGCAACGAAGTTTCATCGAATCTCGACGACGAATCGATGTATTCGTAGAGATAGACACCTCTTTGCTTGAGCAAGTCCGCTTTGTCACCAAATTATTTCTATAGTTGAGTAAACTGAGGACAGATTTTGGCGACTGAAACAAATCGATAAATCGGAAAGAACCAATCGAAAACGATATGTAGTTTTCAAAATTGTTGAGGATACATTTGACTTGACAAGTGGTTTGACACGTAGATGACAGAGTACTGAGAAGATTAAATGTCAGTCGTATCCTCGTAGTATGCGCGATGACTGTAAGGAAGTCTGGATCTTTGAAGCGTAGATTACAGTTATCACGATCGGCTCCTCTATAGCATCCAGTGACATGGCAATGGTCTCTGACTTTTTTATCATGAGGTTGAAAGTGCTCTTCGCACATGTGGCATCGCTGTGCTTCTTTATGCTGTAGTAGTTGTGGCAGTGTGAGTGGAATCAACGTAGCTGGATTTTTTCCTATACCTTTGATGCGTTTTCATTCATCGACGAGTTGCTCAAAGAACCATGGAACGCAATCCTCACCACGATGCTGCCGATAGGGTGAGTACAAATGCTCATCGACAGAACGGTAGGTTTTATAGCCAATCGTGCAGGGGATGTGTTTGTGTTCCATTTGAGTAAATAAATGGTCTGGGCTAGGAGATGGCCCTTGTACTTTTCCCAGGATGGCTTCCGGGTCGAAGTTAATGTGAAAGGCTTGTGCGAAGTTTTGAAGTGGTGTTCGAACTGCAGTGTTTCCTCGCGTGGCATCTGTACAGTTTGTTATTCCTGACAGCATCCTGACCAGACGTGATCGTGTAGTCGTTGCTGTTGAGGAAAGCATTGTAAGCAGCAATAGCAGCAGTATCCGTGACTTTTCTGTTGCATGTATTGAGATCGGCATAACCGGCTGAAGTCTATGATATACACCAAATGGTTTTGGTAATACGGCAAACTGATGCTGTGTTGTAAGGCTGTTTTGGAGATCAACATGAGAGAAACCACGAACTGCTTATCCCCCTCCTTCTTGTCATAGAGTCCAAATACGTTGATAGAGAGTCCATCGTCGAGCGCCTCCAGTTTAGAAACGTCTTTGACAGATGCTGGAAAGGTGATACCATTGATGTGAAGTGTATCAAAATAGGACTTGTAGTGGGTGACGCGATAAACATGATCTTCAGCGGGATGTAATGCGGAGAAGATCGCCCAGACGAGACAGAAGTCATCGTTGTTTTTGAAGTTGGTGCACGCTTTGGTAGCTTGGATTTGCTTGGGCAGTGGCACGTACTTGCTTCCACGTAGCGGTGTGAATTTTGAAGCTTGAGAAGAAATAGAAATGATCCATACCGATCCTGAGTCTTCGATGCGACGATGGATAAACGACCAGGCGACATCGACGATGTAACTGAAATCGTCATTTAGATACACGATGAGCGATTTGGCTCTGATCTACACGTCGATGTTATTCTGTTCTTTGACAAGATGAATATTGAAAGCCACTCCAAGTTTGATGGCCGTGTATATGAGTAGTTCTGTCTCTACGATAGGCTGTATAATTACGTGTTGTGGTAAATATTTAGTCTATTATATAGCACAATGCCTCTGCGTGGGATGCATATGTGTGCGTGGTTACCTCAGGGTGACACGGAAAAGTGCAATAAGTCATGCATGAGACAGCACTGCGCACAGAATCATGCTCGTATCAAGCGTGGAAGTCCAGGAATGAAATCCTGCTTGGGGTTTCAGGAAGGTGTTCGAGGTCAGCCCCAGGTGTGGTGGACGAAACATCAGAATGATTAAATATTACTATGAAAAACGAGAACTACCCAGAGACCCCAAAACCATCAGCGTTGTTCAACAAGTTTCTGATCAAGTTCAAGCATGGTTCATGAAAAAGTGTTGTTGAAAGTGCATCCCGTGTTTAGTCGTTACGAAGCTAACACGGAGGGAGAAGTGCATTGCATACTTACTAAAATTAGGCATTTGATGAAATTTAGCACTACCCGTTCCTCCATCGTTCATGTGTTTGTCCATGGAGTGAGGATTACGATGTACCGTCATCGTTTTGTGTTTGAAGCTCATCGGGGAGTGGTTCCCATCGGATATTCCGCCATTCATCTGAACGGAGATAAATCGGATGATCGGCGGTGGAACTTAAAGATAAGACCTGACGGATAGCAAAAACAAATTTCAAAAACTATATTTTCACAATTATTTTTATGCCTCTATAGATTTGTACATCAGCTTGTGGAGTTCTTCTCGATTCATGCAAGAGATGCAATTCTTACAAAGGAGTTCTTTATCGTAGACGATGCTAAGCGTGCCATTGTCACAGAACTCCTTCTGCTGTGCCGCTGTGAACAATACGAGATAGTTTCCTATTTCCAAGACTTTGGTGACTGAGAGAACCACGTTGATGTCTATGTTGAGAGGGAATGAATTCACGATGGCATCCTCGAGATCTTTTTGATTTTTCACGAGAACATAGGTGAGATATCGCGACTGATCGACCACGTCATCAGTCATCTCTACGTCCTCGATCTATATTAAGATAATATTAAGATCTTTTTAAGCGTATTTTCGCCAATACAAATGCATGCAGTGCTACCTGATCAGATGTTCATTGTAGAAGCTCTTCACGACGTTGTCGCGGGATAACTCCGCACGTTGATCTCGCATGAGTAATGCCTGTCCACGCTCTGCTCCTCGTGTTTTGATTAGCGTCAGCTTGAGCTTCACAGAAACATTATTTCGGAATACCGTCACGACGGTTTCATGGACCGCTTCGGAGTGATGCAAGATCAAGTCAGTCACAAAGACCTCGTCATCGTGAGACATCTTTTATAAAATTAGGTTTCATAGTTTTGGTCACAATACTTTTCGAATCGGCTTAGTTGCGTCAGCCCACACTGGTTGATCACCATGTCCACGATGAGATCGTCGACAGTCTTGACACGTGTTACGTATATGTACTTAAATTGTTTGTTTGTTTGTTTAAAATTGAATTATTTTTATTTTATTCCATTACTTGTTATTGTAATGATAACTTTATTCACTGGGTTTGATATTTTCCAGAAAATTCACTTCACTTCGTTTTGACTTGATAAACAGGCGGTAATAGAAACATTATATCAATCAGTGACCTAGATTCAGAGCCAGTTTCGAGTTTGTTGTAAACAACCTGTTTTTTTTTAAATTTTCTTTTTATCCAATCTTATAGTAAGATTTGTTCAGTACAACCAGAGTCGTCCATGTTGTACGTGATAATTGACTTGCAGTTTTTTTGCGTCGCTCGGACTAAGTGATCTCGTGACCCCATCACGAGGGTCTGAATTGTGCTTTAGTTGGGGCTAAAATTGAAGTTTCATAGTGAAATAGTCAGTCGTAATTAATACCTTCGGAGCTCAAAGGTATTTTTGTTGTGACCAGTTTGAGTTGAGTTTTTCTATTTTTTGGAATTAATCATTTATTTACCCTGGAAAATACTAGTGCTCATTCGAATTCTTGGACAAAGACATTTATTGGAATTTATTCGGAATTCTAAAGCCGAATGATTATTCTTGGCGATTTTACAAGGAACTGTTGACACATCAACACAAAGCAGATGATAGAAGACATCATCGTCTGCCATCTTGGAACTTTATCGGGATTCGAACTGTGATTCACTTAGGTCTTTTTATTGCTATGACTCATATTTATCAATTGTAGGATTAATTTTGGATTAGATTCATAAACCGTAAGTCCTTTTTCATGTTTTTACCTTGTTTCTCTAGGGAAATACATTATTTATTAAATTTACAAAGCTTGTTGGCTTCACTCCTTTTTTTTTTACTTTTATACGAGCCTAGACGTAACACACGTCAAAGGGAGGTCACGCAGATACGATCGGATTTTATCGAGCATTTTCTGATATGACAGCCTAGCCTGCTTGGTGATATTATTTTGGTCTCGAGTCGTGGATCGAGGCGTTTCAATAAAGTCTGCATGGCCAGTCCAGCTCCGGACAAAATCAACATCATCGGGTTGACTAGTGCACCAGTGGAAATCCTTCTACGGTTTGAACCGTGATGGGAGAGTAATTTTCACTTGCTGCTCTATCAATCCAGAGGAACCGATCTGAAGTTCCAAAGTGATAGGCCTTGGTCGCTCTCGTGTTGAGTCCCCTGTACACCCCCAAACGCCAGAAAGTTTGAGACGTGGTTCCAGAAATCGGAGACACCATAACCAGATTGCTAGTGACCTTACTTGCTATGAAAAAGTGCCAGTCACGTGCACATTTCCAGAGACGGATCCCCCGTTCTATCGTATTTTCCATCCAAGGCTGCTTCAAGTTCGGCAGCTCTCACGGGTTGAAAAGACCCCACCGCATCTGAAGGAAGTCCGTACAAGCTCATTCCACCCATGTTGAGATTTCCCGTCATTGTTCTACCCGCCAAAGATAATTTGGTCTGCGCGAGTAGGTTCACGTGAGACCAGCGTGCGGCATTGGAGTCCGGAGGTGGATAACCGACATCGTCGAGATTGGTGAGACTCTGACCGCTCATTCTGAGATAACCCTGCATAGAATCTCCAGAGCGGTTGACTTTCCTGCCCAATTCATCCGTTGAAGAAATACTTCCAGTTCTGATCAGTGTACCAAAAGAAGTGTATGACATGGTGAATTACATGGAACATGAACATCATTAACTTCGACCCGGAGGAAAAAACAAAAGACCATCCGCATCATTTTTTGATGCCGAATTTCCATTACATGATCGTGGGTCCCACAGGTCGTGGAAAAACCAATCTCCTCCTGAATCTCCTGCTCAGTTTCATGCTCAAATACGATAGCGTCATGATTTTGACGCTTAATCCTCATTAAGCAAATACCACATGCTTAACGAGTTTAGCGACGCAGTGACTGGAGACGATGTTTTCACGATAGCCGAACAAGACGAGATTCAGCATGTTGAAGAACTGGAATCAGACCTGAAAAAGATCAAAAATGTTTGACGATATTAATATCGATCGTGAGAATATGAATAAAATCTGCGAGTATTTTTCTTTGTCGCGACACAAGCGTTGTAACATTCTTTATCTCAATAATAAGTACATCTGACGGAATACGGGATGCTTCGTACTGTTTTCAGGACTGGATAACCGAGGCATCGACGCGTTCGCGAGAGATAACTGCCATGCAATGTAAAGACTGCTATGCTCCGGCAACGTCGAGTTATAAACATGATTTTATGACCTTTCTTTGCGATGCGGACACTGTTCCGGAACACCATTGCAAAGACTTTGACGAATTTTACCTTTCTGATTAGTATAACCACTTTGTGGTCTCCATGTCGTTTGAAAAAATCACGCGTCGTCAGCGTGAGGATGTCCTCAAGAGGTTTATCGACCAGCGGCCGGCCTTACGTCAATGCGTCCTCGAAGACCAAAGTAGGTAAACAATTCAGCGCGATGTGGCTGGAGAATTGTACAAGCCCATTTTCACCAAACTCGACGAAGCGAAGACAATGTACGATGTCATACAAATCAGTTGCTACAGACGCTCAAATCGACACAGCAACAGCAGCAGCGATTGCTGAAGGAGCTCACACCACCAGCTCCATAAGTCGACATCTCCGAGGTGATAAGACAAGCGGAAGCGAAACAAAATGAAGAAACTGGGAAGGCTGAATTTTAAAAAGAAAAAATGATTCGATAAGAAAATGAAACAGCCGCCTCTCTGAGAAGATGAAAGAGGAACAGATAGCCATCGAGGTTAGTCTCAACACTCTCAAAAAAGAGGCGGAAAGAATTCAAGAGGAAAAGATAAATTTTAGGAGGAATTCTCTGATATGGAAATAACAATTAAACGTGATACCTTAAGACTAAGAATGCCGTGAGTAAGCTGATGTTTGAAATTGTTTATGAAAAACCAGAACAACCCGGTAAAGAATCCCTGGAACATTTCTTAAACTACACGATTCCAGAAATCTTTAGCTATTCGGCTGTTATCCTCCGCCGAGGATAATTACTTTAAGGCGCGCGTTGCACTTAACTTGATCAGTCGCACCAAGCAACTATATGAACTGTGGATTGAACGTCAGGACGTTGCCGATAAACCATATCTTAAAAAGCTGCTTTTTAGGTTAAATGAGATCAACGAGTTTTGGAGAAACCAAATCCAAATTAGGGAAGAAACATATAGACCAGGATCCAGACCAATGTTTCCCATAGATGTGAGTGAGATTATATTACCAGCGCTCAAATCATCAGCTCTGCAGCCTACAGCTCTACTGAAAGAAAAAGAAGAGAGTCTACCTCCTTTGGAATTATTATCAACTGAGGAACTCACAAAACGTATGGATAAGAGAGCAGAGGAGCTTAAACAAAATGAGCTGAAAGTGAACATGAAAAAGCAGAGTGGGAACGAAAAGAAAATTCGCTTAACAATGGGAAGAATAGCTGCAAACAAGATTTCAGGGTAAGTGTCAAAAAGGAGACGGGCTCCGTCATGGAAGCAGCTTCCGATACTTCCATACTCCAGTAGAAATCGTCTCGCGTCTCAAATTGCTGATCGCTTCTAAACAAGCGGAAATGTCGGGGTGGAAATTGATAACGAAATGGTAGAAGTCCTCATTCATCTTCTGGATCAAACGCTGGTGACGTCAAATCAGTATCGTATTTTGTACGAGGACTTAATATAGAATGGCTCTCAGTGATGCCACGCTAATGTTCCATTCACGATCGGTCAGGTCAACGGTGAGGCACAATCCTCTGTTGGAACCCGACCAGCAATAGTCGTACCAAATCGTGCTGATCTCCGCCGACATCTGGAACAGCTTCTTTACAGTTTCGTATGTAGTCATACTTGAACAAAAAACGCTCCAGGTGGGTACAACATCACCGACATCGCCACAGAAATCTCCCGATTGATCACCGTAAATGGAGATGTCTCTGACAATATTAAAATCGAGCCTAAATATTCCACGCTTCGTACCTGAATCACCCTCTCGGGTAATTATATCGTACGATTTGACATCGCTGTCTCGATTGGATCTCTTCTGGGGTTTAGCGTGGGTACTTCTGTAACACAAAATGGAGTGTACGAAACAGATCTGCCAGTCAATATCACCGATGTCAATACCCTCCTCATCAACTGCTCGATAGCTCATCGATCCTTATCCGCAGTATGTTCAGCCTCCCATGTGATTTATTCCAAATCGATTAACATGCCTCCAGGCTCATTGATGAAAATTCGTCCTAATCCTTTCATTTATTACCCCATCACGAACACGCACGCGATCTCGGAAATTACAATGAGGTTGACCAATCAGTCCGACAATGCCGTCGACAACAACAACCAAAGAATCACCTATTACCTGTATTTTAGACGTAAAGCATTCTACAAAATGTTTGCAGATTAAATATTCAGCGATGAGGCCTTTACGAGTCAAGAGACGTAAAACCATAGGTGAATTTTTATCCACCCTATTTTCTTCCGCTTGAGCAGCCCTTCCAGGCATTGCAGCCAAGGCCGCTTCGATTGCGCTCAATGCAGCCGAAGCGGAAGCTACGGGAGTAGCCTCTTCCGCAGGAATGGAAGTAGGACAAATATAGGCAGCAAAATCATGCCTGCAGCAGTTATGGTAACAGATCTGTCTAGGGAGGCCAAAAAAATAGGCTCTTCAAAAGCAGCAGTAGTCTTCAGCGATCGATCCGAAAGAATTTTACAGGACCTGGAAAGAAAGGTCAGTGTGAAAGGTACACTACCCTACGTTGGTGCCGTCGTGCTCGAGTACGGATTAAAAAATTATTATTATTATTTTTTTTTTATTTTTTTATTTTTTTATCGCACTATTATAACATAGCATCTTGTATTCGAGATTCACTCCCGAGTATCTTCGTCTCATCGACGATACTCCCATGTATGATTCCTCCACGAGTACGTGGAGTATCAGGACACCAACATTACTAACCGCAACGCGAGCACCCATTGAAAAATAGACTCGTGACGAAGATGTGTACCTCCTTCCTCATAAGACTTTCTGGAAATCCGTGGGAAAATACAAACTGTAGCATGTGGAAACCATGCAGCCAATGCACAAATCACGCTGCAAAATAACGGATGGTCGTTATTCATGTCGCCGCAGTACCAGCTGAAGAATCAGACCACGAAAGAATTTCAATGGTTACTTACCTCAAGCCAGCACCATTCTGAACTTAACCATGTACAGCGATGACTAAATGAGATCGTGTGCTACTAACATGTGGTTGTTCAGCGATACCAACAAGGTAGATACGGTCAACAATGAATTTCGTATGGGCTCAAACACAGTCAATGCCGCTGCGCTGACTGCGGCAGAAGCCGCTAACATTATCAGCTACAGACCAGCTGCTGAAGAAGCGGATGGGTATCTTTTAGACGATATGACACCCAACGCGGCTGGATTGGCCGTAGTGAGAACCGCTATCGGGCCCGCGTTGGCACTGGCACGTACCTCTACCTACCACGTGGTATTTGCCGATTGACGTGCTTTGACCGATAGTAATAAGGAGATCTGCATGATGCTTTCTCTCAGCAGCATGTTCGGCGTATGTTGAGATATCCGTACCATCTTCAGAGGCATCTCCAGAGGCGCCAAGCACACGCTGGTGCTGGAAAGAGACTTACCTGCTCAGTACATGCACAGAGCAGACGGAACCGACGATGGACAATTCACCATGACGTGGTTGTCGCGGTGAATGCCCACAATCACACCCTCCACAACGCTTAAACTTTAATCAACGTTAGTCAGATTTTCTAAGAAACTGTACTTTAAACAACATAGCATTTACATTAAGCAGTTTCTCGCAGCTCAGGTCGCCACCTCGTGGAGAGTCGCTACCAATCCAATCTGCGAACTTCCCAGACACCTCTTCGTGGCATTTCGGCTGAATAATCAGCGCTTAAACCAAATGGGAAAGAAGGAGATCTTTAATAACGTTAGTCTGTCTCGCATTCACGTCCGCATCAACTCCAGGCAATATCGAAAGCGAGAACTCGAAAATGCAACTTCACCACTGCTACTCGAAATTATCCTCGCGCCTACGTGATGCTGATGGAAGACACGCAGAAGTATCAAGACGTGGATAAAGGCACGCAAGTCTCACTGGATGATTTCGCTAACTTGTATCCCATCGTCCACTTCGGTGTCTCCAAACATTTAGAACGCCTCAAAGACTTTCCCGCTAACATTGATATCCAATGTACTGTCGCTGCAGGGGCTTATTACCTCTGCTACGCGTTAGTCACCTCAGACCGATTCATGACGCTGGACGTACTCAATGGAAAAAAGAATATCATTATATAGACAACCATGCCCAGACACCGTCATCTTAGCGACGACGTGACGGAGGCTCCATTGCAACCAGCATCATTCCCTTTGTCAAGACCATGGCTGCCAAGTTATTTGCTTCAGTCCTTGCACCCTTAGGACTGGCTGCAGCCACAGGGGCTATCACAGGAGCTACTCTAAAAGTGGTGATGGGCAGAGGAGCCATTGTCACCTCGTCCACGGGTTACAAAAAAAAAAGAAAACAAACAATAGAGTATTTTATATAGTATCATGTCGTATTTTCCAGTCGAAGTCACGGTGTCACCACATGCATCGTGGTGGCAGCCACACGCAAAAGACCTGTCTCCATCAGGCTAAAGGCTCAGCGCTCATGGGACCGAGAACATCCCGACGACAAGGCGGGATGCGATTGTGTCTTCGTGAGGGACTTAGAAACACAAAAGCTAAAGTATTTCAGAGTACGTGTGGACGGAGTTTTTTGTGCAGGGCAACATTGGCACCAAACAGAAGTTAGGCATAGGCGTGCCAGGTAAAATGAAATATAATAGGAGAAGATCTTTCGGTACTGAAAGTTCTCGCAGAATAACTGCATAAACCAGCGCGAAAGCATTTTCCATGACTCAGAGTCATCGCGATCGCGGCAGATGATATATTGTCGGCAGATCTCATCGACATGAGAGAAAATAGTGCGTACAACGATCATTTCAAATATCTCATGACGGTCATTGATGTGTTCAGCAAATATGCATGGTTAGTTCCTCTGAAATACAAAAAAGGAAATTCTATCGTTGAAGCGTTTGATAGCATTGTAGGTGCACGAAAGTCCAATAAATTATGGGCAGATCATGGTAGCGAATTTTATAACAAAACCATTTCAGATTGGCTTAAAAAGATAATATTATCCTGTACAGCACAAACAATCAAATCAAAGCGGCCGTCTTAGAGCGGTTGAACAGATCTCTCAAAAATGCATGTAGAAGAGATTTACCAGCGAAAAAACCAACCGATACTTAGATTTTTTCCTCCCAGAAATCGTGACCAATACAATCACACCAGGCACCGCAGCATTAAAATGACACCCACGGAAATCTCTTTGACTCGTGTGCATCAGATGACGCCTCTGAAAACAATCTTATCATACGACTCACCCAGGTTCGTTCCAGAAACAGACTTACATTTCGCTGCATGCTCGTGAACACCCATCTTCTCAAAGGTGCGCTTAAACACATACTCAGATTTTATCAATTTCGCACGATATACCAGCTGAACTCGAGGAACCTTTTTCAGCCAATAATAAAACTCATTTGGCTGAGACTCTGAGAGATGAAAACGCTTCAGGTTATTCTTGATGTAATATTGCTGATTGTACCTCTGTTCAGGCCGCTGATGACTATGACTACGTTTCACCCATTCCTCGTACTCCTCTTCTTCATTCTCCTCACAATAACTCATCTCAGGCACATAACTCAGATAATTTTCTCATACGCTATCAACTCCTTCGCACGCTTCAACCATTTCTGAGACTCCTCCTCACTTAATTCAAACACTGGATAAAGGCTCTCCTCACTCAGTCCCAACTTGTCTACACTCCAGGGATAACACGGAAGAGACATTCTATTACAAAAGCATATCTCTTACACAGTGACTCTCCCAGGGACAAAAATAAAAGAGCCATGGGGAAACCCAGTGACTCAGAACCCCTATCACTCAGTAGTATAGATCCATGATGACTTTTCTGGCCACTCTTTTAGTGATAAAGGTGGCACAGAACCTTTATTTTCCTATACTCCTATCAGGTTTGTCACTGCAAGTACTTTACTCGTGCATTATTATCAGCATTTTGAAATAAATTATGGACAAAAATAAACCACCCTCGGGCAAGATTGTACGCTGTATCGAAGCCCTCAAGTATTTTCTTTTATGTATTATGCATAAACATTAAGTACACACAATTCCGTGACATGCAGCTTGATATTTATAAGGTATACAATCTAACATTGACAAGGTACACAGCCTGACATCGATAAATCAGTGGTTTTGTCTGATTATGAGCAATGTAACGGAGTTATAGCCCCTGATTGTCGGACCTACCCATTTTACATGATCTTGCAAATAGATCCTTTATTTATGATTCTGTATGAACCAAATTTAATTTGACGTCTTTGTACTGATTAGATCTTGGATAAGTTTATTCTCAGTCTTCTACGTTATTTTTTGCGGAGTTATATACTCCGGTTTTAGCAACCATAATGTTTTTTTGTCTCTTAATTATTGTTGGATGTCAACTAAATGTGGAAGGCGGCTATATATTGGTAAGACCTCAGACGAGTGTAAGCATTCTATTTCATCATTTGGCAGTGTTACGTCCCTTTATTATCAGATCCACATACCGTTCGTCCTGCACCATAACTCCTATCTTTATTATCTGATTTCAAACAAATTTATTAGGCAGCACGAATGTAATGGGACCTTGGCTGAATCTGATTACCAGTTTTCTAAAATTAGATTTTTAATATAGTGCAGAGTTACGGTCCCTGACAATGTATTTTCCTTTCCTTTCAATAACTCTTATTTCTTACTGAATTTTATCCAAATTAATCATACAAAGTAATAGTGATCACATATTGTTTGTGTTTGATTCTCAGCATTATGCTTACTCATTTTTTGGATATATTGGCCCTTAAGTGTTTAATCCACAAACGTTTGTTTTAGGCAATAACTCTCTTGATTGCTTTTGGGTTTTAATACTATGTCATATGCGCCTTTGTGTTGGTATATAATCAGTGGAATGTTATGATATGCTTTCTATGTTCTCATTTGGTCGCTAAAATTTGGATCAATATAAGCGTGTTGTCAGCAAACAACTCACTTTCTAATATCTGCGTAAAACAAAATTTGCACGCTTCTTTTATATTCACGAGACATCATCTGGGTTTGATTGTCAGTGTTTTTGGTAATCTGTAGATAAATTTACAAATACAACTGAACTCATTTAAAATATCGAAATTAAGACCTAGAAAACAATACGCTGCTATTCCCAACGAAAGGCTGGGACATCGATCCTGGTATTAATTCATTTATTTATTTGTGTATGAATATACTGTCTAGCATTAGTAAATAGATTATAAATCCATAGAAAATGTGAAAAGAGGCTACTGCCTAATTTAATATTTTATCCAATCATGCTAATAAGAAAATTCATTTTTATTTATGAAAGTTATTGACATAGGAGAAAATATGCAAACTGAAAATGGCATGAAAATAGTTTATAGTAGACATACAAGTTCATTGCAAAAGAAACACCAACCTACATTTCATCTGCTAACAAAGTTAAGAGAGTGCTTATTCATAGAGTCTCTGATATTCCCACAAATTACCCGTGGAAACAAATATGCCCCTTATGCTTCACTACATAACGATAGATGTAGTTATCCAAACCTTTCGAGTCGTAATGATGTTCCCCTGGAATACACTCTACATACATGTAGTCTACACTTCGATAACTATGTGTACATATTATCTGGGCAACTGATAATGGTATCTAATATATCTAGTATTTGGTACATTTATTGGTGTACTGTTGGATAGTATATCTAAAGGCCGCATTAACTCAACTTTCTCTCTGTCATTGATATAGTTCAGAGTTACTTGTACCAAAAGTTGGAATCAAATTGAACATATATTTACGTGTATTGCAATGTCGGTCACGGGGGAAAATTGAATATAGCAAATGACATGATAGTCACAGCTGAACAACAGAAGCATCAGCTATGACAATATTTTGAAAGGTCTAAAATTAGTGGCAGACCTGCAGAAGGGGCAAAGCCGGTACCTTGCCTCATAAACATGAATGCAAAACAACGCAACGTTTCCTAAAGTAAATTTTCTTTACAATAAGATGGTTAAAGTATGCCATGGAATGCAGAAAATGCAGGAGCTTCTGGAAGTCTTGCCCCTTGGCCCCCCACAAGGGGTTCTATTCCATAGATCCCTTTCCCACATGTTTGTCCCCCCCCCCCCCGCCAAAACGGTATTCCCGGATCCGCCCTTGAAAACAGCAGGTCAGAATTTAAAGTCCTATATGAAAGAATTATTAGTTATTTCTGCAGTATGGGTTTAAGATGCGGATTTAATTCTTTAATACAGTTGCATAATTGCGTGCTGTCAGACTACTGAGAGGAATATACACGTTTGCAGTCCCAAAATGACATGAATATATTATAAAAATAGAACTTGTACATAAATTAATGTCACTTTTATCTTGTTTGCTCCGTTACTGACACACATGTAACACAATTATGTATAACTTAAGTATTCAAGTGTTAATTGTTTACTTTGATGAATCCATGGTACATACGCATCTGGGTTCAGCAAGATGAATAAATATATTGCTAAGTATATCTATATTGTGCCTAGCTTTCGTCCATGATTGTAGATAGTCTTTAATATAATTCTCATTTGTAAATAGAACGTTTAGATATATAACCTTTGTCCACGATTGTAAGTTGTAAATGGGATGTTTACACAGCATTTGAGTTAAGAAAATTCTAAACACAGACCTGTTTACAATTAGACAAAATTAAACATTGGATTGACTCACATCTAGATCAAGTGAAAATGTTTATAAATAGGGACAAATAATTCATTCCTATTTTAGATCAGTCTCAGGGAATCCATCTGAGTTTCAGACTCTTCGTCTGTATTCGGATTGAATCAGAGAGGATTTATTTATTTATTTATTTATTTATTTATTTATTTATTTATTTATTTATTTATAGTGTTCATTGGACTTACTAAGCGCTTATTGACCTTGTAGAAACACATTATTTTGGGGGTTATTGAGAATTCGTGCAAAGATATTCTGGGTTGCATCATTGTGTTACATCATAGCATTAAAGAATATTGGAATTAATTCGGAACATTCTACAACTTTTTAATCGTGATAGGACTTTTATGATTACTTGGGATTTAATTCACAATATTGCGTCTCTTGAATTTTAATTTTTTGGTACCATAGGGAAATAAATTGCTTGTTGATTTTATTTAGATTGTTGGTTTCACTTCTTTCTGTTGCATTTTTATCCCAGCCTGTTAAAAGCATACTACCAATCCCAAATATAATTGCATGAGATTATTTGCAGATTAGATAACGGACTAATTTGACAGAAGATTTAGTTATCACAGTGTGTAAAATATTCATGTTTGGTTTAAGATGTTTGGGGTTTCTTTACATCAAAAACGAAAGAATAAACGAGACAGCAAATTGTAGTGATATCCATCTCACTTGTGTGTGGTCTTTCAAACACATTTCGTGATTGCCAAAATTGCCTCATTGGGGAATGAAGCTTTTGCATTTTGATCCAGCGCCATATTTTCATCCCAACAGTTAATGTACCCATTCACCACATACAAATACGTTTGTGTACTTATCTCAAGCTCCTTAATTAGATATAAATGGCACTTTCAATTGAAATAAATCCTTTTTCATAGTCTTTTCCGTTACTGCAACTCATCCTCAACCTGTTTGTGAACCTTAGATAATATGGTAACAATCTGCAAGAGAAATATTATTCTAAATCCATAGCTGTGTGACAAATGTAAAATGTACACATACTATCAATTACAGTTGCATTTTCAAATATTTGTATTAAACATTATATATGCAGTCATAGCAAATATACACATGTAACAGGCCAATGAGCATGCCTCTTGGGTTACTGTCATGGGCTTGGTGATGTTGTTAGCTGAGTAAGGAGTGGAGTGACATAGAAATAAGCAGTAGTGATTTATCACTGCGAGATATTGAAAATATTTTTTTTTTTTAATCTGTTAAAACTGCAGCTAGAAGACTTGTTGCTGTTGTGTGAGTTTAGCGACAGTTCTCAGCGCAAAATATAATATAAATGGAGGTCAGCATAATAGGTGGAGGACGAACCTGGTGAAACCGTGGTAAGAACCACGGACCCACGTTAAGCTGCTAGCAACTTTCTCACATACCCACCTTGGCCGAGCCCGAAACTCGAACCCACTTGAACAGAGGTGAAATCGGCCAAGGCAAGCGCATTAGACCACTCTACCACCCGGGATGGGGTGGGGGCCTCTGCTAGGAATTGTATATATGTCTCAAGCATGATGACATAAGATTATTAAGTGCAGTCATACTGGCTCTTCAAATCAACAAAATATATTACACTAGACAGGTATTTAAAGTAACAATGAGAAGCCAGGACTACTTCTAACTGCAATTTTCCATGTGAGAATATTGCGAAAGATCAGGAGATCAATGATCAGAGCAATAAGAATGAAACACATTCAAATGTCCTTGCAAAAAATAAGCTATGGTACATTATTGCACAATAATAGAATCATCAATACCAGCATAATAATAATAATAATAATAATAATAATAATAATAATAATAATAAAAATAATAATAATGCAGCAACAAGAATATGAACTGAAAAAGTCGTCATCTTGCTGCAATGGCAAAACCGTAATACAGGTTAAGATAATGTTCTCAGGAACAATATGGGAATCCTTATCAATTTCAGCGGATGTTTCGCTCACTCTGGACATCGTCTGGAGTGATGAGATGACAGACAGCAAATTAACAAAAGGAATTCTTAAGAAAAAAAATCACCCATTGTTAATAAATAAATACTCTTTTATGAAAAATAGAAAACAATTGACTAACTCTCTTATTTGGATGGTTATCAGTAAATTCCAAATGAGTTTGGAATTGAAAAATGTGTAAATCCGACGATCAAACTAGATAAACGAGTGGGAACAGAAGGTTTGACACCTAGCTTACTAGTATTTGAAGCATCTTGAGGTAAAAGACAAATGTCAATGCCTAGGAATTTTCCAGATAAATGACGCAAAGTAGGATATAGTGACATAAAAACAGGATGGATTATTCCCGAAATGAAAAGCACCGGTCTCAAAACTGTTTGGCTTTGACAGAAAGGCTAGATGGCTCGAGATAGTTCATGTTGCACTATATCAAAGTACCGAAATATTTTTGATCCATTTGTAATCTCGAATGTCTGAAACAACGGTAAAATACCAAAAATGTGAAATAGTAGGGATTCCATACAAAACCTATATGTTTTATTTTTTTATTATAGGATTATTGGTCATTATCAATTCATTTTGGACCAAGTTACCTTTTGGCTATTATTTATATTATAGTCACGGTACACTATCTCTCTCATCTTAAACCACACAGTGAAATTATCAGTAATAATTGTTAATACTTCAAGGTATTTGGTTAGGAACAATGACTGTCACCATTATTGACTCAATGACATTATTTTTGTCTCGCCTATAAAACAGGATTCGACGACAAAGATACAATTTTGAAAGAGTACTATTTATTTAAATGCTTTGCTTCAATGAATATCCGTGTACAGCCTGCAAAGAACAAACTTCTCAACGAAAGCAGATCACAGTGTCAATGACGTTCTAGTTAATAATTCAATGTCTTTGTGGTATGGTCCATTCTCCAATACCGATATATGAATAGTCATGACTTTGTGACACCTAAATTCATCTTGAACATTTAAACCTAAGCAATATAAAATGAGTCTCTAGGAAGTACGTTTCACATTGAGTTGAATCCTAAGTCTATTTAGTACCTCCCAGACTCCGTATTTTAATACGTCAAACATAATGCGATAGTAGTATGCAGTAGTTTGGAGAATTGCGGTTAAATTATGACAATCTTTAAGACAGAAGTCTGTGATATTGGAAAATACGTACTAACATTCTTTTATTTCGTTATGCTTGTTACCAATTTGTTTTTCTAACATAATATTTTCGAGTCGATAGAATTCAAATTTCGGATGAAGAACTACCATTATGTTAAAATTTAGCATCTACTCAAGCATAAAACATATTAGCAGTTTCCATGAAACTAGGAATTTAGTGTAGCGAATTACGCATATACTATATCAGACAGGCATGATTAAATCTTCACTGTTGGTTCATCAAGACCATACCATGTTCTTGACAATGACCATTTGAAACACCTTTTGCACTTTATAGCATGATGGTAATACCCGATCGATTCTGTGTCTTGGGCATCTAAGAAAACGGTCATTTCCACCCCTTCCACATTGTATCATCTAGACACGTTACCACCTGAAAGAAATCACCACAGGTGAAGCGAGATCTAATGACATTATGTTCGAAGCAATCTTCCATATCCTGTACAGAAACAAGGTCTCCTAAATTTTGGGCGTGGATGGGGGTAGGGGGCGGGAAGATTGGTAGTTGTTATATAAGTATGTGTTGGGAAATATTATATGTCATTTGAATTCGGGGTCTTTTACGAAACATTTGCAAAACTTGGACAGTCTAGGGTGGTATGATAATCCTCCAATGGTCAGCAAAATGTGAATCTGGCGAGTAGTTCTTCAAGACAGAGTTTGAATTGATACAATTAATACCTTAGATGCAAAATCAAGTTTGCATGAAGCACACTTTGTTTCGCAAATCGTTTTTCTTTTGTGTTTTTGATTATTCTTGGAAATATATAGAACCAAATGAAGTCGTTTTATCTTTAATCACCTGGCAAATAGACATATAAAACTAAGCATACTGTAAGTTTTATCAGTCATGTAGCATGTATAAAACTACATAATTTAGTTGTCAGTCGCATTTGAAATTTAGCAAGTTGGTTCTCAGTAGTATTTTTGATTAGCTTTGTGTTAATGATTTAATTTTAAATGTTTTGTCACAAATTCTTTACTAACTGGGATGATGTGAACATCCACTATGCATGTGTTTTTTTCTGAATGAAATGTTCTGGCTATTAGTGTGTGATATGAATTAATTTTAGTTAATTACTATATGCTTATTTTCGAGTAATTGTTGATAAATTTTTGAAATGTCAGCTAGATGCTTAGACTATATCAGTGTTATAATGCTACTGGGCAACTTTCATAGAGTGAAAACTAACAGGCTACATTTAAAATTCTGAATATACTGAGGCTATTATTGCCAGAAAGAACATAGACTAATATTGCTGTATCATCCTACACCCAATATTATTTTGACATTAGAACCAGGCTTTATAGAAGACATAGTGGAAAGTGCAAAGGGCATGTCTTTATCAATTTCCAGAGTACTCAGCTGTGCTCGTTTTTAAATCGTGGCATGAATAACCATAACAAACTGGAATCTATATTCAAATGACAAATCCGAGAAAAGTGGGTTGCCAAGATTTAACTGATATACTGTATGTTTCGGAAAAAGAAAACAGCTTTTGCGTGAATAGATTATAACTTCTTCTACTTCATACTGTCGCATATCGAACGTTGTTGTTGTTGTTGTTTTTGTAGGGTTTAAAGCCATTTTTTTAGCACAAGATAGGCTATACATGGCGGCCAGTATAACTGGTAGAGGAAGAACCCTGGAAAACCTCGGAAAGAACAACCGACCCAAGAGAAGCTACTGGCAAGCTTGCTCACGTACCCACGTTAGCCGAGCCTGAGACTCGAACCAAAGCCTCAGACAGAGATGAGATGGCAGTGATCCGGGACGGTGAGCGCTTTAGACCACTCGGCCGATCGGGGCCACAAAATCGAACGTAAGTAGAATACTATTCACATATGCAACATACAAGTTCTTATGGTTGCAAATGTATTTATTTATGACTTAGATAAAATGAAATCTATTTTTAACACCTTTGCAAATACTTTTATTGGAAAATACCAAGTTTTCATTTTGAGTCTAAAAGACCTCAACAATATCATATCTTCTTGCATACCATTAAGAAAAGTATGCATTTTCCTAAAACATTAAGCACTGTAATGTATGTACTGTTCTTACGACACTACCGAGTTAGTAAATAGGAATACGTCAATGTGCACAATTGCAAAGTTCCAACTTCAACGTGAAAGCTATGAGAAGATGGCCGATTGATCATACAGCAAATATCTGAAAAAGAATGTAATGGTCAGACAACAATGAATCTGTATCTCACGAATATGGACCATAGTGAACTTCTTACCATAATGGATACATGCAGATGAAATTGAGAATTGAACCATACTACAGGAAAAATAATAAGCTGGCCACTATGACTTACTTTGGTTGAAAAAATGTTCTTATAAAGTCAGATTCATATATTTAATTTCCGTTGTTGTTCCGATCCCAACTAAGTAGAAACAATACTTTTTAATTGGAATTCTCACTGCGTCATCAAACCGGGCGATATAAATATGTATCATTGTAACACCTCAGTATATGCAGTTCATCTGCAAGATGCCTAGAAGTACTTCAAAGAAATTGTTTCATTTAAATAGATACTGACTGCGCATAATGCCTGACGGCAATTTCATAACACAATGCAGAAATGGATGTGCTAAAAATGATTTGATAATGACCTAAAATCTCACAAGATACATTGTGTAGAAATTATGTTCGGTGTACTGAGTGTGATATCCTACAAAACATTGCATATACCATCAATGCATAACTTCTTCCAAAAGACAGCACACGTTTGGTCAGATACGATATTTAGGAATGTCCTTTAGTCTTTCGACTATGAGAAGTGCTCGTATCTGAGAAAGAAGAGGAAATACCAGCCAAATTCCACTGAAAGATGATCAAATATAATATTTATTTATTGATCTGGAATGTTGATTAGAGTCTATTGATAAATTTGTGAATTTTATTCATTGATTCATCCCTCCTATCAACAATTCCATTCAAACGCGTACGGTTTAAGGAAATTACACTTTTGTTTCTTCGTCTTCATTTTTACAATGCTTGCATTATATTTGAACAAAATATTCCGATGTACGACATCTCTAATATCTTTGAATAACTTGAATTCATGTATTACAATTTGTTGAGCATGGCATATCTTTTCATTAGCATGCCAAGCTAATAATCCATACCAGTTTTCCCTTGTACTTGTGTGATTGTGCAAGAAACGAATTTTATTAAGTGTTCATTGGTTAGTTTCACATGGATACGAGCTATTTTTGTTTGTTTTATGCACGCTGTTAACCTGATTGTATATAAATATGGGCAAAAAATAAATTATCAACATTTATGAGACCACAGAATAAAGATATCGCACAAAAGCGATAATTACTTCAACACATATTCATCATACATCTAGAACAAGAAAATCCACCGTAGGTTTACGTGATTTACAAACATAGTCCTTTTATTCTTTCTAAATATATAATATGCATTTTTAGCTACTTTGTCCTGGTTACTGGTATCTGCATCTAATAGTTCAGCCTGCATTGATAATTTAGTATCATTTTAATTAGTCATTATATTGGGATGAAGCGGAAATTTTTACTCTACACCGAAAATACCCCAATAGACGGATTTGATAAAGTAGTTTTACTACCATTGCTGAAATTTAGATCATGGCCACACGTATTGATTGACATCATTATAAGTACTATACTGACCTCTCCTATAACAAGATAATAGTCAAAAGTCACACTGTATCTATGTGGTACACAACGGTACAAATACAGTACACCTCGCCTCTTACTGAAACACAGAAGAAAAGTCAGCATGAGATCAGGCCTACCCATTCAGTTCGTTATTGTCTTCATTACACGTATGTATTGGGCATATGTTATCGTTTTTATTTTCTCAGAATTTCACTTAAAATTTCAGAGTCAACTTTACTCACGTAATGACAAGTCTTTCAAGGTAAGTTTAGTATACAACTTTTTGCTTTCCACGTCTTGCTTTTACAATCTGAACAACACCTATCAATGCTTAAATCAATCTACGAATCCGAGGCCATATATATATATGGAGTCAACTT